>APFE030771056.1:63622-80583 GCA_000404065.3 Pinus taeda
CCTTCTATGGAGATTCAAAGCCCAACTGAACTAACTCAAGATGGAATCAGTTCATGAATAGGTTAGGAAGAACCTTCGCAAGTTGGTTTGTTAAAAATTTTACCCAACTGGGTTGGCGCGAGTGTGACTCTGAGACAGAGCGCCAGCTGGCGCGTCCTCTTTGGAGGATTTCCCCCATTGGCACGAGGGATAAACAGTGGAACCGCGCTAATGGAAAAAGGGCTATGTTTATGGGTATTTTGCATAAGGTGTCTTCAGGGCATATGAAGTACATACTCAAGGGGATAAAATGCAAGTGTTTTCAGGTTATGTCACTTCTCACAGGTCCCGGAATGAGTCTTCTAATGTGCAGGAGAAGGGGTAACAGGGACGGTGACAAATTACTGTGTAACAAGAATTATTGTTCACCACAAAAATTCAGAAATGGTAGGGCACTGCATCTCACCTTCAACGGTGGTCTATCTCTTTAGAAGCCGACTGGGAAGGAGTGAGAGGAATTCAGGAACAAACTGTGAAAGTAGTAACTAAATATGTGACCTATATAGATAAATCAAAGTGGAAATAGGAGAAGAAAAATAAAAATATTAAGGAATTAGAAGAGAAAATGCAGCTACTGAAGGTTGAAAAAGATGAAATGTTTGCTCTGGCATGACAAGAAATGGAATGCCGACCTCCTACTCATAGCTATGCTCTGTTCCTCCGTGAACAAGACCTACTGTTATGTTTGGAGAGCATCCATTAGGAGATAAGACATGAAATCTAAGATCTGATACAATTTCTGCGGATCTTGAGGGGTCACAATATCCTAAACCAACAGTTAATTTGTGAAATCTACATGTGCGATTATTTTCCAGGGGCCAATCAATCGTTCAATCCAATGCCATATGTGGCGTATATTCAGCTGAGAGATTTCACCTCCTTCATGATTAACCAAGTTAAATGGAATAAAGCCTTTGACACATTCAAAGAGGACCAATCGAACAGACCACTTGTAGTTCGAGCAATGCATTGTCATGCTGTGAGTATTTTTAACAAACATCATACCTTCTTTAGAATAGGAGGTTAGAAGGATCAGATGTTGGAATCAAAGAACTGGTGCATTAACATATCTACAAAGAATATTTTTACTTGTCAAGAGGAGGCTCGGGCCGATGATCAGAAACAATGGGTGTTGTCATCATCTGCAATAAGGATATGAAAACTTTTTGGGGCCCCTAATTTTGTTTGGGATTTGGACAAAATACCATGATATATCACATGTATTCATAATTGTGGGACCCGATGGATGGGTCTAATATTTTGGTTTCCCATTATTTGGCTACCAACTGAGAAGTACATACCAGCTTATGTGGCACACAAGGACTGGTGGAAGGAAGTTCTTCACACAGATGGATATAAGGTTCCTAGAAAGGAAATGGCCATGAAATATGACCTCGTACAACTCCATATTGGCCACAGTAGCTCTTACCCAGATCTATGCAGAAGACGACTGCATGGGGACATGCAGAAAGTCTAGTTGGGGGAGATGTTGGTTGCTAAATTTGCCTACCTTTTACCCACCTTTTTACCCCTTTCATGTACTCATTTCATGTCCTTGTTGGTCTATTTGTATTCTAAACAACTAAGGTATACCTATTGTCATGTCTTCGTGAATTGTTAATCAATGAAGCGTAGTCATAGGGATTTATTTCCTAAAGTGACTTGCTAACTTAAGTTTCCTTGTAGATCAATACCATGATTCAGCGTATGATGACTATCGAGCTGACAGTGCTATCTTTGGATATTAGCTACAATAATGGTTCAACTTATCGACCAACACAAGTGTTATCTTTATATTTTGTTATATATTAAAAATCACTATGAATTTGTAGGCAGATAGTTTCCGTAATCTTAGGCATTTCCAATTGTTCAAATAAATGTATAAGTAGTTTTACGGGGTTGGGAAAGCCACCGCTAAGAGATACAAGAGAATTATGAGTTGTAACTACAGACCTGTGTAATTTTATTTTGATTAATGCTAATTCTGATCTTTTGAGAATTTTATAGTTCTTGATCTTGCCGCATCCCTAATCAGGGAGGTGGGCCCACTCTCCTGACCAAGTGTTGTTATATTAGTTGTGTGTGTAGGATTATTTATGTTGTGTTATTTACTTATTGTGTAATGATTTTAGTGTGTTTCTTTGAGTCTTAACTTGTTGTTACTCTGATTGTTGTTACAATTATTACTTGTCCTTACACATTGTTATGTTATGATTGTATGTTCAATGTTGGGCAAGGAAAATGTGACCTGCATATACCTTGCACGATAGCCTTGAAATAACCATTCAAGCCCCAGGTTGAAAATTAATGTGGAATTGGGTGAATTCCAGATTCATATCTAAACACCAATAACTAGGAGATAGGAAAATTCGTCATGGTGTAGGTGGAGAAATCTGGTGCCATTCATGCTTGTTTAGCCTACTGATCGGGTGGAGATGATGATAAATCTTGTTATTGCATGTTTATTGTGTTGGCCTAGTGATCTGGGATGGATTGCAATAAATCCTGGTTTCTATTGATGAGGGTGAGGTGGTTTAGCCTCAGGATGCCCTAGTTGGTTCTTTAGTTTGAATCCCATATTCATGCTTGGAATATGGCACGACGATGAATGGCTGAAGAGAGATTTGGCTCAACCATTCTACGGTCGAGTGGAATGTGGTAGTCCCATCCCAAGATTGCATTTTTAATCATTAATGAAATGTTATTTTTCCTTGTATTTCTATGAGTGTTATATTGATTTATGTGGATCATATGGTTGTGATTTCATTGGGATTTCTTCTACTATTATGCTAGTTACATATGTGTTTTATGATAGTGCCTATGTATGGCTCTCATCATGTTTTTACTTGTAAATGAATGGAAAATGTATCTATGATCTAATAGATGATAATGTAGGAAATGATATGAGGGAATAATGGTTCTTAGTGATTCTCATTTATTTATGAGATCCCTATTCTTAAATATGTTGTTTACACCTATAGAGTACATATTTGTGATATGTTTGATGAAATTCATGTCATGGCTAGTAGGGGTCTAGTGAAGGGATTGTTCAACTATTTTCTTTTGCATCATTGTTTCCTTGTTATTTTACTATTCTAGAGATGTCACTCAATTCTGTGTAGTGACCTAGGTTCTAGGCCTAAAAACATGGCTTAAATCTCAGGGACCCTGGCACAAAACTAGACAAAATAGTACATGGACACTAGCATGCCTATAGCATGAGAGCAGCCAGAGCCAACTGGAGGCTTGTAGGCCTATAGTATGAGAGTGCCTAGATGTCAAGACACTTAAAAAATGAGTGTTAGGATGGTTCTCAAGGGTCCTGTAGTTGATGTGGAAGGTTTGTATGTTTTGTTTTCGTTGATTCCATTTTGTTAATGTCACATAGGAGGTTGAATATGATCGTAGTAGCCTCTCGTCGAATGTTTACGCCAGTTGGTTGGTTACTTCAGTAGATGTGGGAGGAGGGTGTTACACTCAATTCAAAATAACTTTCATCATATCCTTTGTAATGGTGTGAGTCCCATAATAAAGTGGAATGGGTTTCCTATGAGAATCTATGAGGAACTCATTTTTAAAATTCAACCACACCCTATCACCAACCCGAAACTTGCATGGAACCTAATGTTGGTCATATCACTACGTATACTTGTCATTGGCCTTTGACAAGATGTCATGAACCTATATGTGGAGTTTTCATATTGATTCAACAAATTGTGTTTCACTATCTACCTCGGTCTAAGTTTGGAAGAAATTTATTGGTGAAGATGCAATTAAAAGAGATACATTAATAGAGGCCAATGGATATAAATCCAAGCAAACTTGGAAAGGCTTGTATCCAATAAAGCTATGGGGAGATTTTTTATTACTATGTTGAACATATGGAAGGATCTCATCCCATGTATGTGGATGCTTAGAGTTGTAAATGCACAGGATATGGACAAACATCCTATTGAAAACTTCCATTTTTCCAGCTATTTGGGGATGAAAGAAAAATGTTTGGTTAACTTGGTTCCCATCAAATACCATAGGATAGACCAAGATATACTAAGGAACCTACTATACTTATCTAAAATAATGATCTTGGGTAGTCTAAATTGAACCTGATCATGATCGTATAAGATAGTAGTAGTGGCCTCATCTGTGATACTCCTTTTACATGATGCTAAGATTCTCATCTTGAAAAACCAATCGAAAACAAAAAACAAAAAATCACGACCATGTTTGGGGAAGGGAAAAATTAACATGTAATCCACAGAGATGGACTACCAGGGCTTGTTTAAGGTAGGTAGAGTGTAAAACTAACGTTTCATGATAATTTATTTAGTGATGGAACATGTAGTGCATGACTTGATATAACAATTGACATGCCACTTTTGTATCAACAAAATAAGGCTTCAACAAGGTGAGGAGCTTGGTCAAATGTTTCCATTTAACACGATCTCATGAATTTGATGCCTTATTTACTTATTCCTTAGAAAGAAACATCCACATATTAGAAAATTGGTTAAGGGTGCACTAGGTATCAATTCAATGTAATGTTTGACTTCGATGTGAGAGTCACCATTATAGGTGAAGTGAAGATGTATTTCTACTCCTTTACAATCTTGTCTAATTTCATCTAGTATGTAGAGATACCCCATGTTGAAGTTACACTAGTCATGATGACCTTTTGTTCACCTCTTTATGAAACCATGAAGAGGAAATTTTGACAATGTTGGATATTATATTTTGGAACAATTTTTTGAGATAAATCAAATTTCGTTAGTCATTATTTCCTCTAATATCATATAGGGCTAACCTCTCAAAGTAATAATTACTATAAGGTTGTGACTCATAAACAATAAGAATTTTCGGCATATAGGGTTACCCAACAAGAACATCACATACTTTGAGTGGAGAAACATCTCATAATACTCATATTTGAAGGGCTTGATGTTGTTGGATATGCAACAATGTTGATGGAATCAAAGTTCCCATCCCTAGATCAACCAACCAATGGTGTGTGGTTGAGGGTATGGTATCCTCGATAGCTTTAGTATCCTGATGACCTTAGTTCATATCAATTCCTTCTAACTAGCAATATAAAAAATGAAATGTAGTGGGTCCCCTTCATCCACATCTATCACTAATAGAGGCATTCCCCCTCCTCAAGCTCCTAAAAATCCTCTAGTTAGATCTTGGTAGTTACAATGGTAGGACTAGGTTCAACATAGATGATCTTCTTTCCGTTATCCTAGTTTGAATGAAAAGCCAAGTTGGCATCTGAATATCTTTTTCTAAGATCATCCAATAATGATTCTTTCAAGTGACATTCATCAACACTATGCTGGTGGATTTTCAGGAACTCACACAACTTTCTAATTCCCTTCTTCATCTTTTGATAACCATTATTTTTTTAGTACTTGCACTAGTTGTCTTGAGGTTAGCAGTCCTTGATTTCTCCTTTGTTCTATGTTTTGAGGATCACGCTGACCATACTTCTATGGTGGTGGATTTGTATACATGAATTTATACTTATTTTTTTGTTTGAATTTTTGTTCAATTTTGATAGCATGTTAATAAGTGGCTTCTAGTGAAGAGATGTCTAAGAAATCCATATTTGTTTGGATGTACTTGTGCATGCCACTGTGGTACAGAAAAATTATGTGCTTCTCAAATTCTTTGATATACAACTTTGAGCACAAGATATGGAATATATTAGTGTATTCTAGCATAGTCTCTTTCATGTGATAGAGTTGTCCATATTTTGAGCTAGCCATAATAGTTCCAAACAAGGTAATACTCCTCCTTGAGGGTATCAACAAAGGTTTTCCAAGTGGATCCTATTCTAAATATTTCAAGCTTATCTATGTTATGTCTCTTCCAATAACCTTCTCATTAATCCTTGACATTGGAAAGGGATTTAAGGAGCATGAAGGTGATCTTTTTGTCATCATAAATTTTTTGGATAGAGTGATAGCTCTCTAATAGATTAAAGTGTTATTCTAAATAATATGCATCTATTTATCCTTGAAATAAAGGCATATAAAAGTTGTTAGGTCCCTATACTACTAGTATAACCCCTTATTATTATTAGTGCAACCCCCTTATTATATTGTTTTTTCCATGTAGTCCCCATTTTGTTATTGTTGTGCCCCTACAATATTATTCTTATGTAGGCCTTGATTATATTGGGACCCCTTAGACTCCTATATATAAAGGAGGTCTTGTCATTTGTATCATCCAAGAATTGTTAATTTGTTTGCTGTAATGGAGGTTTCCCCCTCGAAGAGGCTTATTTAGAAGTCGTTGATCTATCTTTTCTATATTTTTGTGAGCTCGTTCCATAACATTTGGTATTAGAGCTTTAGATTCTAGGGTTTTGTTGCTCCAAACAGGTCATCATGGAATTTTCACTTTAAATTTTATTCTACGACATTTCAGACGTTACAATAAAAATCCATTTGAGCTAAAATGGCTCTCAACCTCGGTACCGAATTCAGATCTTGTCACACTATATTTGTAGAGATATGATTTGAGGAAGTTAGGGTTTTCGCAAGCTCCAAAATACCATCTCAAAATGCCCGTCATGGAATTTTCGCTATAAGATTTTTTCTACGAAGGTTCAGACTCTAAAATTAGAAACCCATTTGAACTAAAATTTGGGTAAATCTTGGGTATAATTTGAGATCTTATATCGCTATATTTTCAGAGATATGATCTAAGGAAGTTAGGTTTTTTGTAGACTCCCGAATTAAATTTTGAATAGGTGACCTTGGGAAAGTCTTCATGACTTTCTCTCTAAGCATCAAATTGAAATTTCGTAAGAAGTTACAGAAAGAGGATGGACTATAGTTTTCTGTGTATAGTTTTCAAATCCAAAGGTCAAAACAGTGACACATGGAATGTTTTACAAGTTCGATCTACTGAACCAGTCTATAATTGGGTCATCATAGGTGAATTGGCATAAATATTTCTTGAAGAATTCAATATTGATCAGACTGGTTGGTTTAGAAAGAGGACTGATAGAGATACCACAGGATGAAATTTTAGAACTTGGATATCTAAAATTACAGGGTTACAGTCATTTGAATATCGAGCTCCTAAAATCAAGAAAAAGTGATATGAGGAAGTTTGAGGGCAAGGATCTTGTAAATTGGATAATACAGATGGAGCAATATTTTGATCTACATGATGTACAACTATTACAAAAGGTACATATTCCATCATTATATTTAGAGTCAAATCCGTTTGTATGGTATAGAAGGCTTTGCTCTAGTAAACCACTTGTCACCTGGTCAATTTTCATGGAGGAAATGATAGCACATAATGAGGATACAGAGAGAAACACCTTCTTTAGACAATTGATAAATCTCAAACAAAAGGGTTCAATGGCAGAGAACATTGAGGAATTCCAAAAATTGAATATAGGCGTAAATGATATTCCAAAGAAGCAAAGGGTTGATGTATTCGTAGTGAATTTAAAGGATAACATTCAACATGAGGTTCATCTTTAGGAACTTGACTCATTGGAGAAGGCATTGAAGTTGGCAAGAAAAATTGAACGCACAATTACGGAAACAAGGAATCCTACCACTCACAACTATATATATGGAAGTGTTTTTACTCCTATCCTTCCACAACCTACAAGGTCTACACCACAACAATTGGAAGAAAAAAGAGAAAAGTGGCTTTGTTACAGTTGTGATAGCAAATACACTAAAGGTCATAAGTGCACTGAGAAGAAATTATTTTACATAGATTGTGAATAGGAGGAAGATAAGGATCAATAAACATCAAAAGAAGAGGATATACACTGAGAACCAATCCCAGAGAAAGAAGAAATGAATCCAAACATTTCTTGTAAAGAATTGGCAAGAATTACGACTCAAACTCTCAACAAAGAAGGGCATATCAACAAGAAAAAGGTTCAAAAAGTGAAATATCACATCGAGCATCAAGAAATGAATCCAACCAGATCTTGTAATGCATTAGCAGGAATTACCACTCCTCAAACTCTCAAGATAGAAGGACATATCAAGAAGAAAAAGGTTCAATCAGTGAAATATCACATTGAGCATCAACGACAATTTATCCAACTTTTAAAGGATAACCCCACTTTGTTGCATAATCGAATGAAATAATAGGTAGATCTACATCGTAGTGAAAGATGTTTTGATATAGGTGATTGGGTATTTTTACGGCTACAACCATACAAACAAACGTCCCTCAAAAAATCTAAGAAGTATAATAAATTATCACCAAATTACTATGGTCCTTACAAGGTGATGCAAAAGATTGGTACTATGGAATACAAATTGGAGCTACCTGCATCTTCTTGAATTCCCCTAGCTTTCCATATTTCATACTTAAACAAGGTTATAGTGACAAGCTCCCAGTTCAAACAGTATTACCAGAACTTGACGAGGAAGGAAAAATCATAATGGAACCTGAAGAAGTCATGGAAAGAGGAACTTGAAAAGTATGAAATCGATCGATTTCCAAGTATCCCATCAAGTGAAAGAACTTAACTGATGAATGTTGCACGTTGGAGGAGGCGAATTTTATACATAAGCATGAAGAACTACTCAAGCATTGAGGACAACACCTTTTGAAGCTGAGTGGCATGTTAGGTCCCTATACTACTAGTGTAACCTCTTATTATTATTAGTGAAACCCCCTTATTGTATTGTTTTTCCCATGTTGTTATTATCGTGCCCCATAGAAGCCCATTATTGTTATTGTTGTGCCCCTACAATATTGTTGTTATGTAGGCTCTGATTATATTGGGACCCCTTAGACTGCTATATATAGAAAAGAGGTCTTGTCATTTGTATCATCCAAGAATTGTCCATTTGTTTAATGTAAAGGAGGTTGCCCCCTCGAAGAGGCTTATTTCTAAGTCATTGATCTATCTTTTCTATCTTTTTGGGACATGTTTTCATAACAAAATTGAATTTATGTCTTGAAGGATTTTTCACCTCCAAAATAATGGCTTGTTGAAGGTTCCTTGACTTCCATTGGTAGCTGTTAGAGAATTTGGATGAATTTCTCCATCATCTTGTTCTTTTGTCACGTAAAGGATTCCTTAAAAAATAGATTAATATAATCTTCTACCCAACCATTTCTTTTTTCTTCCATCATGGACCAATGAGTGATTATTCCCAAGTGAAACTAGATCAAGATCTAACCCTCTATGCCCTAATCTCATTGGGGACATGCATCGAGAAACAAGATGGAACAATATTTATTTGATACCATTGATTTTTGTTGCATAAGGAACAAAGTTAAGGGAAGTTAAGAATTGTATAACAAACATAAAGAAATTTAATAGAGACAAAATATTGTAGAATAAACAATAGCTTAGAATGGTGGTATCTTATATTTGAAAATGAGAGATGTCAATTATGCTCATTCACCAAAACATTATTATAATTGGGCCAAAGAGTGGCCTTATAACATAAAGATAGAATCCTCAAGGTCCAAAATCTTAACCCTGGGAGGTAAAGTGTCTAAAACTTATGGGCCTCAAGCAAACTATTCTTATTAAGTTATCAATGCTCTGAGACAAATATTTGATGTCTGCATCATCAAGGAATAAAATATTATCGTTTACAAATGAGATACCCTACACAAATATTTCAATATGTGTATTTTCACTAAGTTATGATTTATTTATTATATATGTTTTTTATTTTATTTTAATATTTTAAGGCCTTAATATCTATAGAGAACCATATTTGACTCGTGCAGGATAGTGGATGGCCAGCTATTCCACCTCGACATGAGTTAATAAGAATCTTTTAAGATTTCTATTCATATTTAAATGCACTAAATAGATTACTATTAATTTCTTTTAAAAAAATATTAGATGAAGTTGAATGACTTGCCATTAATCCATTTTTTAATTTTTTGTTTTTCTTTTATCAAATTGTCCATGGAAAATCCATCTAGAGAATAGTAAACATTAACTGTGATATTTACAAGAAACTTAATTAAGTGACTAGGCTTTCCAAAATCATCATGTAGGCGAAACAAAAGATTCCGTTGGGATAAATCTAGAGATGGCATTTGGGGATTTTGGGGATTTTTTAAAGATGTCATCAAGAAGAAATAATAGAGGTCATTAAGATAATTATAAATATGTATATGGAAGGACTTTGAAAGCATCATTGGCATAAATCAAAAGAAGGCATCAAGAGTTTTTTAAACACAACATAAACAATTTTCAAAACAAGGCCTTTAATAAAAGCCATTAGGGAATTTTAAAATATGATTTTGATAGTAGATATATCCATACATCTGAATTAGAGAGGGATCTTAGGGAGGTATAATTTTGTCATAATCTCCACCCATGAAAAGGATTTATAACAGACTATAAGACTGGTCTTTCAAATGATAAAAAATAATTATTATGTGCATGGCAAGACCACCAAATTATTTGAAATGATGAGACCATAATTTTTTCATGCTACCTTGGATTTTTGAGTATTTTTTGCAAACTGTAAGGGTGCATATGAATTTCAAAAGGTTGTCACACATCTGGGAAAACATCTTTATTGCCTTTGCAACCAATGAAATTCAATCTTCCTTATTAATACAAAAAATTAATTATTTGTTTTCCTACCTTTAGAATTTGGATTCAAAATCGATCAATTCCATAAAATTCGCAACCACCCCAAAACCCCCTCTTTCTTGTAGAAAGAAAATGTAAGAATCCTTCTCTAAAGATCAAAATATCATTTCAAGTAAGACCACAATTTGTACACAAGCATTTTTAACTAAAGTCTAGGTCCCATTTAAGACAATGTTTTTGCATAATTCAATTCCTTTTGCTCATCTTAAATATTTATTATATACAATTTCAATATGTTTATTAACTTCAACATGCTTTGCAAACTTAAATCTAGAAAAAGGGTCGATTGTTGTTTGGTAAAAATATGGGCTCACACTTATCCAAAGCTATTAATCCTACTTGAAACTCATATGTGAGCCATTCAATGAGAAGGAAAAACTTTAATGACCTTTGGAAAGGACACCTAATGCTTTCAATCATGTCACAACTAGTCAAATCTATATAAAACAATAATGTTACCACCATGAACTATCATGTTTGTATTAGAAAACATAAATATCAGGCATACATCTAGTCAATATGATTCTAGTGATCTTTGCAAAATAATTATAGAACAAATCAAAGTGAGGATAGAGTCTACTTGAGCAGCCCTTCTTAAAAATTTTAAAAATCCCCATGTTATTCAAAATAAGTTTAGAGTTGAAAATAATTATATTATTTTGCATTAATGGAGAAAAGGTTACACAATTTGTAACGTATCTCCTTAGTTTAGGATTTGTTCCTAGAGTTTAGGGGTTTGGTTGCAACTTCCTGATCTCTAGTGATGTACTTAATGATGTACTATTTCATTCATGAATGTAGAGTGTACGAGAGTGATCTTTCATTTTTGAGTGTAGTCTCCAGGTGCAAGCCTCACCTGTGAGCTACAACTCCTTCTTTTCAATTCTGTGCATATTTTATCCTGGTATCAGAGCTCAGATTGGGTGAGCCTGATCTTTTATTGCCTTTGTGGCTGAAGTGTCTTTGTGGCCAGTTTGACTTTGTGGCAGAATCGCCTTTGTGGCTTGAGGTGCCTTTTTGGCTGCATGTACATGACATCTATGTGCTCATAGAGCCTTGTGCTCGATTGAGTAGGTGGACTGCAGTAACACCTGGCTCACAGACTCATATGAGTTTTTAATTTTCTGAGCAGAAGGGGGTTGGTGTGCTTTTCGCGCTAACAGTCATAATCATGCTAGTTGTGCCAGAAAATCAGATTGGCATGGAAACGCGAGGAAAAATTGCGCCAAGTGTTTTCCCTTGCACTGATTTCATCTAGGCGCGAATGTTTCGCTCAGTAGGGCGCCAACTCACGTTCAAGGAGATATGCAGGAAGCCTCATCTTTGCTAGACAACTTGCGAGGGCTGCAGATCGAAGAAGTTGTAGATCTATCCGAGAGAGGCAGATCAGATCAGTTTTGATCAAATCAGTTTTGTGGCTGTATTGGAAAACAACAGATTTGCTCATTGGAGCGAGATTTTTTGCAGATTTTCCAGATATTGCTGGATCTGAATAGAAGATACAGTGGGGATTAAGCGAACTAGCAAATCAGTAGTAGATCGGGTGTCAGGATTTGACAGGTAATGATTTTTTTTTAGTTGGGTAAATTCATTTTGTAAATATGTTCAAAATTAGTAATACAATGGAATCATACCTCCACGAGTTTGGCAAACTCGATGGATCTAATTTTACAAACTGGAAGTTTAAGATTCAAACCTCGCTTAAGGGTGCGAATTCATGGTCAATAGTTACTGGGGATGAACAGAGGCCGAATTCAATCGCAGGGGTGACTACACAGGAATAAGAATGGGATAAGCAAGAAAATAAGGCAAAATTTTTGCTGAAGATGTTCGTCAAGGATAACACTATCCCCCATATCAGAGACTGTAAAACGTCCGTGGAGATTTGGACAACCATCAAAAGTCTGTATCAAACCTAGAACACAAGTCGAATAATGGCACTCAAAAGCAAGTTATTTTCAATGAAGATGGACGAAAGTGAGACTACTGTTGCATTTATTGCACGAATCAAAGATGTAGAAGACGGATTGGGGGACATCGAGGAGAATTTGTCTGACTCTAATCTCATCACAATTGCAATGAATAAGATGACAGGTGAATTTCAAATGTTCATCACTGGATTGGCAACAAGGGAGAAAGCAGCTACATTTGAAGATATGACAGGGATCTTGCTGCAAGAGGAGGAGCAGCGATAGAACTTGAAACCTTAGAGCGATGATCTTGCTCTAATGGCAAAATGGCAACCATTCAGAGGGAAGCATCCACAGTAGCAATGACAGTCGCAACTGCAACAGAGAGGAGGAACATCACATAAGAGTCCATATAAAGGTATGCCTATAAATCATCCTGTAAAGAAATGTTATTATTATGGAAAGAAGGGTCATATACAGAATGAATGCTTTAAGAAGCAGGCACATGATGTAAAGAAGAAGTTGGCGATAACAAAGCACAAAGGATATTTTGTTGAAGAAGATGAAGATTTCAGTCACGAATTTCGACTATTCATAGCTAACTGTGCCCTTTCAGCATCCAATGAGGACGACATCTGGTATGTCGATTCCGGTGCATCCTCCCACATGAAAGGTAAAAAGGAATCTTTTGAAAATCTTGAAGAAAGTACATATGGATCAAAAATTTATTTAGGAGATGATAGTGGATACGAGATTAGAGGCTATGGGGATATTCCAGTGAAGCTACCAAATGGTAAAATAAGTCATCCTAAAAATGTTTTATATGTACCTGGAATTAAGAAAAATCTGATATCTATATCCATGATAATTGATCAAGATATGCAAGTCGAATTCTTCAAGACTCATTGTGTCATCAAGGGTTGTGGGAAAGAAATTGTTACAATAGGCGTGCATGTTCAAAGCCTATACAGACCGGATGTAAAGAGCATACCACAGCGATCCATGGTTGCAGATGGATCGACATCTGAACAACTCTGGCATCAGAGATTTGGTCATTTTAATTTGCAGGACCTCATGTTATTACAGAGGAAAGGTATGGTTGAGGGACTCCCTGTCTTTCATAATACTCAATTAAATTTTGATGGATGTGCCTTAGGTAAAATGCATAGAGAAAAGTTTCCTGTGCATGATAGAAGGAAGGAAACAGATATTTTAGAACTAGTGCACACTGATATATGCAGACCTATGCAGACAAGGTTGCTAGGTGGAGCATATTACTTTCTGTTATTTACTGATGACTGCACTAGATATCATGGGTTTATTTTCTGAGTAAGAAGAGTCAGACTTTCCAGTATTTCATATAATTTAAAACCTTGGTGGAAAAACAATTTGGAAAAAGTATAAAAATTCTCCGATCTGATCAAGGGGGAGAATACAAGTGAGGGGAATTCATGAAATTCTACAAATCTCATGGGATTGTTCAGCATTTTACAGTGCCACACGCACCACAGCAGAATGGAGTGGCAGAGCGCAACAGAACCTTAGTGGAGTGCGCAAGGAGCATGTTACAAGCTAAGGGTCTATCTAATAGTTTTTGGCCAGAGGATATTAATACTGCTATATATTTAAAGAATAGAAGTCCTACCAGGTATCTTGGATTCAAAACTCCTTTTGAAGCTTTATTTGGACTCAAACCAGCAGTAAACCATCTAAGAGTATTTGGGTCAAAAGATTTTCCCATATACCCAAAGCTGATAGGAAGAAATTAGACCCTAAAGCTGTTAAATGCATCTTTGTTGGTTATGACACAAAATTTAAAGCATATATGTTGTTCAATCCTGAGTCTCATAAGATATTTGCAAGCAAGGATGTAGTGTTTCATGAATAGGTTCAAGAAGGGAAAGATGACATTGGTGATGATTGGCACATTCCATTGTTGATAGATGAACACAGTGAGGATGAACAGAAGCAGAAACAGGAGCAGAAAGAAGAGCAGGAAGAAGGTAATAATGCAAGCCCAATTAGATATAAACAAAGGAAACTTGAGGTAAGTCCCCTACCAAGGAGGTTACGTAGGAAGACTCAAAAATCAGTAAGATTGAAAGACTATGCTTTGATGTCAAATATTTTGAACATTGTAGAGCCCACTCATTACAAAGAAGCTAGTCAATCTAAGGCATGGATGGCTGCAATGAATGAAGAGATAGAATCTATTCTTAGAAATAATACTTGGGATTTAGTTGAACTACCTAAGAATAAAACACCCATAGGATGTAAATGGTTGTTTAAACCAAAAATGAATGCAGATGGAAGTATAGAAAAACTAAAAGCTAGGTTGGTTGCAAAGGGGTACTCACAGTAATAGCAAAGCTAAAAACTATCAGAATGTTTATCTATCTAGCAACTAAACATAATTGGGAGCTACATCAGCTTGATGTCAAATCTGCATTTTTAACTGGTGAATTAAAATAAGAAATTTATTTAATACAGCCAAAAGGGTTTGTAAAGCAAGGGCAAGAACATCTTGTTTGCATATTGAAAAAGGCACTATATGGCTTAAAGCAAGCACCCAGGTCTTGGTACGAAAAGGTTGATTTTTTCTTTTTAGAGCATGGTTTTCATAGGAGCTTGAATGACCCAGATTTGTATACCAAGTACAATAAGAAGGGGCAGATTATTTTGATTTCCTTGTATGTAGATGACACGATTATAATAGGAAACGCAAATAATTTAATCAGAGAAATCAAAAGGCTTATGGCACAAGTTTTTGAAATGAAAGATCTTAGAAGTTTTCATTACTTTTTGGGATTAGAAGTATGGAGTGATGCTGGACAAACTTTTCTTACCCAAGGAAAGTATGCCAAAAATTTGTTGGAAAAGTTTGGCATGGATCAGTGTAGATCACCAGCGACACCTTTGCAGCAGAATTTGAAGTTGTGCAGTGACGATGGCACTAAGGAGGTGGATGCCAGTATGTACAGACAACTGGTTGGAAGCTTGATATATCTCACAACAACTAGACTAGACTTGGCATACTCTATCAGTGTGTTGAGCCAATTCATGTCAACACCACTTGAAAGTCATTGGGTAGTAGCAAAAAGCATGTTGAGGTATCTTTGTGGTACTGTTAATTATGGCATTTTATACAGTGACTCATCTAATGTTACTCTAGCAGATTTTTCAGATTCAGACTGGGCAAGTAACTTGGATGATCAAAGGTCCATCACAGGTTACGCATTCAGCATAGGATCCAGGGTCATAGCATGGAGTAGCAAGAAGTAGAGTACTATAGCCCTATCTTCGTGTGAAGCTGAGTACCAAGAATTGTGTGTAGCAACGTGTGAAGCGATCTCGTTGAGAAGGCTTCTCAACGATGCAGGAGAAGAATAGAAGAACTCTACTTCCATCAAAAGCGACAACTAGAGAACTGTTAAATTAGCATACAATCCAGTGTTCCATAAAAACACCAAACATATAGACACTCAGTATCATTTTGTCAGAGAGAAACTACAGTCCAAAGAAATCATTGTTGAGCATTGTAAAACTTGTGACAATATGGCTGATATTTTTACTAAGCCTCTTGCATGTGTGAAATTTGAATTGTTTAGAAGGATGCTAGGAGTTTAGTACAATCCTTTCTCAATTAAGGGTGGGAGTTGAAAATAAATATATTATTTTGCATTAATGGAGAAAAGGTTACACAAGTTGTAACATATCTCCTTAGTTTAGGATTTGTTCCTAGAGTTTAGGGGTTTGATTGCAACTTTCTGATCTCTAGTGATGTACTTAATGATGTAATCTTTCATTCATGAATGTAGAGTGTACGAGAGTAATCTCTTCGTTTTGAGTGTAGTCTCCAGTTGCAGGCCTCACCTGTAAGCTACAACTCCTTCTTTTCAATTCTGTGCATATTTTATCTATTAGTTGAGGCCAACTACACCCATTTGATCGATTTTTTTTTGTAGTAGAAAAACGAATAATAATATATATCAAATTCCATTTCTTCCTCGTGAAACAATGATCATGTATTATATGCTTGGAAACAATGTACCTAAATTGTTAAGATTAACTTCTAAATAGAGCTATAGCATACACATAGGAATCATGGCAAAGCAATAGATTGCCCCAAAAATAGCGTGTAGGGCTTAAAAGAATATAACCCCAACAAAATTTGGTGTAGAAAATATTTGGAAAATGTTTCGTTTTAAGAAATAGAGAATTCTCGGATTATAATGTTTTTAAAGATGGTCCGGATATTAATATTTATAGAATCTCAAAGTTTATTGAGCCTTACTTTATACCTTTTTATAGAGGAGATGTTGCACCGAATCATTACATGAAATATTGTAGTGGGTGCACCATTGCAGGAAATGAAAAAATAGTAAATTAATTAA
>APFE030771056.1:81438-119087 GCA_000404065.3 Pinus taeda
TATAAATATAATCAATTGAAATTATTCTGAGTGGTTCATAGAAATACTTGCTATCATGCATCCAAATCTCCATTAATGATATGTTAAGCTTAGATATATTAAAAAATCAACTCAACTTCTTCCTTATTTTTTGCTTGTAGGGTGTCTAATTTGGAGTTGAGTGTACTAAGGATGTGAGTTTTAAAGTTGTTTAATTTCCTAGCTCATCTTTAGTCATTCCTATTCCATTTGATCTACTAATTCTAGAGATTATCTTGAGAATTCTTCCCGTATTAAATATATATATATATATAGTGAAATATATCTTTCTCCCATGAGATTTAATATATCAATGCAATCCTCTTGCATTCATTTAAGAAAGAGGATACACAAAGTTTCTTGATCACAAGATCGCTGACATATCAGTCCTTACAGCAGCCAATACAAAGCTAGACCAAAGGCTGGCAACTATATCTTAGGTTTTGTCCATAACTACCCCAATCATCAAGAAGTTAGGATCTAAGGTTCAGACCCATGAACATTCTATTTTGGACAGACCATCAAAGTCGGCTATGTTACAGATAATCCCAAGAACAAGCTTAAACACACTTTCAACTTTAGCGTAGCTAGTCATAAGCTACCTACTTGGAATTTTGGGATTCAAACAACCGAAGAAGAAGAGATCGAGGTAGCTACTTCTGTCACAACATCCTTCTTGCAACAGGTGCAAGAAAAGAGTCCTGCTCTTTCAAAGGACCAAATAAATCAGTTCCTTGTTTATGTTAAGCAAGAACCAAGTATCCCTTTGTGGATTACCCAAGTTGGCGAAACATCTCGTCCTATATAAGTAACAACGAATAGAGTTTCAGATATGAGTGCAAACATCCAAGCTATGCGACAAGAACCCATGTTTTTTCCAAATTTCTAGCCTAAGATCAGATTGGAGAATTCAATGAGTCTCCTGAATAGTTGGGCAACGAAAAAACAGATTGATGACCCTACGCTTTCTCTCTATAGCATTGCACAACTCATTATCAATGGATTTGGTGGCTTAGCACATACATGGTGGAATTACGCCTCCACAGAAGCCCAAGAAGCCATCCTTGACCATAACAATAATGTTGTTTAGTTGCTAGTTTCTCTACATGCACAGTTTGTCAGCCTTACAATTGATGAAGATCTAGACCATTATAGTGAATTGTTTATGTCTAACCAATTAGGCAATGTTGGTCTTATCGAAAATTATTTTTGTCAAATGTAGGATTGGCTCATTTGATCCAATTCCTATGCTAATACAACATACCTCAAGAGGTATATCCAGAGAATGCCTGGCGTTCTTCCCACTGCCATCAACAAATATTTTTAAGACAAACATCTTTCCCTGTCAGGCATGACCTTAGCAATGGTCAATGAACACATCAAGAAAGGCATTGAAGAACACTGTTTAGTTAAACATGTTATGACTGACTTCAAGGAGTACAACAAGACCTTTTCAAATAAGATTTGCACAATAGTTGGCCATATGCCCAACTAGGGTAAGGGACCCTTCAATCACGACCCCAGATGCTTTTGTAAATATAAATATCCACACAAGAAGCATTGGTCCTCAGAGAGTAAGTTTCAGCCAAAAGATTACAAGAAACCATATCAGCCTAGAAAGGAGCCTTTCCAAAAAAACGATTATTCCTTCGATACCGAAAGACTCTCGCTAAAGCATTCTAATGTTTTATTTGTAATAAGGAAGGTCATTAGGCAAATGAATGTCCACAAAAAGCACGGAAGCCAAAGCCAACAACTCTATTCAGAGATACCTTAGAACCTACTATGTTGGATCTATTCTATTGTGATTATGATCAAGACCCTACTGGAGAAATTTATTATCTAGAATATGATTCTGAGGCAGAAGAAGAAGATGGAAACCATGTTCCTGGGTTCCATGGCAGTTCTGATGATGAAGATAGTTTAGAGTCCTACCACTTTTGTATGTTTTCTATGCCTAGCAAGCGACATGCGGACTTAAGGAAAAATCTCAAGCAAACACCACCATGGAAGATAAATCTTTGCATGAACATTCATGATGAGATCAAAAAACCGACATTACCATGACTACCTTAAACCATCCAGAACTTCAGCCATCCAGCTAGTTGATGACCAAACAAAAGGAGAGGGAGATAACCTATTCTTTTCCCTCCTACTGGCATCCAGTTGAGTTATACGCTGACCATCTAGCGAAGCATCTAGAGTGACAACTTGTTAAGCTTTCCTCCTGCACATCCATGAGTATGCAGATCCATGACAAGCAAGCAAAGATCATATCCCTTGTCGCAGAAATCCAGGTACTCAAAGGATAATTGCACTAGCTCGAGAAAGAAGTTAATGAATCCTTTGATGATGATTTCAACCATATATCAACTAAGGCTCTAGACAGTCCAGAATAAGATTCCCCTATATCGCCTACACCAGATTATGCCTAACAGCTTGATTCACCTAATTTTTCTACAGTTTATCATGGTAAGTCTCTATCTCTCTTGCCTGTCAACCTAAATTGTATATTCCTCTTGCATTTTGTCCTCATGATTGTAAACCATATTCCTTAGATTGTTTACTTTATTCAGGGGCTCAGCTTAATTTAACTCGCCATCTTTCTATTCCCACTTTCTATTAGGAGAAATGAATGGAGGGAGGTGCCAGCATTACTGGTTCAATGTTTTCTCTCCCACATCAGGTAATTGATTTCCCTATATCCATTAAAGGCCATCCAGTTCAATGTACATTCCTCGAACTTGATGACATTCTGACCAACATTATTTTAGGTTCTGAATTCTTTACCCATTGGTCTCCCATTTCTATTGACTACCACCAACTCATATTTTCCATGACTATTTTTGGTAAGTCTATATAGATTCCTCTAAAAACTTCTTGTACATTCTCTGTCCCTCACAAGAAAAAAATAAAATAGCCAAAGCCTATAGAAGTCCAAAAAAAAACAAGAATCATTTCTTTTTCCACAGCTCATCGTCAAGATTATTTGAAAGTAATTTCTGAAAAGATTATCCAACAATGTACTTCAGATATCTCTAATGCTTTCTAGGCACGAGAAAAGTATGTGATCAATCTACTATATGCATATGACATACAAATCAGACCACAGAAAGCATCAGCTGCTCTAATGAGTCCAACTGAGTTGGATTATTGCTACAACAATATTATAGATCTCTTAGACAAGGGCCGAATCGAACCAGCGAAGAGCCCATGGGCGTGTCGAGCATTCTACATCAACAAGCATTCAGAGATCAAAAGAGGCCAACCTTGCATGGTGATCAACTACAAGCCCCTAAATGCAATGCTAAAATATATGGCATATCCTCTGCCAAATCAAGCAGCACTCCTCCAAAAACTGAAAGGATGTAACATCTTTAGCAAGTTTGATCTTAAATCAGGTTTCCACCAAATTGGAATAGCTACTAAAGATTGTTATAAAATGGCCTTTGTTGTCCCACATGGACAATATCAATGGAAGGTAATGCCTTTCGGTTTAAAGAATGCTCCTAGTGAATTTCAAAAAAGAATGGAAGATGTTTTCCGTGGCATAAATTGGTTAATTATCTACATAGATGATTTACTTGTTTGTTCCAAGAATATCCAAGAACATCAAAAACATCTCCAAATATTTTGTGAGCATTGTGTTAAACATGGATTAGATTTGTCAAAATCCAAGATTGAAATTGGAGTAAAATATGTAAGTTTCTTAGGTTTAAAGATTTATAATGACAATATCACATTAGAAGATCATGTTCTTCTAAACCTACAAAATTTTCCAGAGGAAATCATAAACAAAACCCAACTGCAACTATTCCTAGGCAGTCTAAATTACATCAGACGTTTCTATAAAGGACAAGCCCAAGATCTAGTTGTCCTTCAACAAAGTTTGAAGAAGTCACCAATCCCATGGGACCAAGCCATGACCCAGGCAGTGAAATCCGCTAAGGAGAAAGTCCATAACCTTCCTCCTCTTAAGCTCCCAACAGATGAAGGATTTTATGTCCTTGAAATAGATGCATCAAATTTTGCATGGGGAGGCATTCTTCTTGAACGCATAAATGGCACTAAAGTGATTTACGACTACACCTCAAGAAACTTTCATGGAGCTGAAATCAATTATCCTTCAAGCCATGAATAAGTACTCAAAGTCAAGAAAAGTATATCTCATTTCATAATTTATTTAAAACTTGTTAAATTCTTTGTCCGAACCAATCTCAAAATCATTTCGGGCATGATAAAAGCAAACTGTGAACTTGCCGATAATAACATCTGCATCAAGAAATGGGCAGTCTGGTTAGATGCTTATGACTTTGGTATCAAGCATAAGCTTGGATACCTCAACTACGTGGTAGACCTTCTCACAAGTGGCACAATGGACCCTCAGCTTAAAGAAGAAACAGTAGTGGGCCCATAATAATGTGTCCGATTCAGTCCCCATATGTTGAAAGACTTTAAGGGATGAGATAATGCAAGTTGTCCACTTGTACCTCAATATTTACTTTTAACTGGCACTCGCTAGTCATGTAATAACCAGATACCGGATATGAATACTATAAATGAGTGGCTACGACCCTCATAAAATTCACTATGAATTCTCACAAGTATCTAATGAGAGCTAATATTTCTTCTCTTCTCTTCATCGAGAGATGCTAGATTATGCCCAAAGATAGATTATCTCAGAAGGTGACTAAAGTATCGGTTTCTTATTCTTTTATCGAGTTTGGAATCTGAATATGTAAAGCTTGGTGCAAATAAATGAAAAGATCTAGTTCTTAATGGTTTCAAGCCTAAACATTTTCTTAGTGAATATGATTATGAGTTAGAATAATCTTAATGAAATACTTTTATTTTTACATATGTCTATTTCTAACAAATTTGTACAATTTCATATTGAAAATGTGGTTTTTTTTATAATTAAAACACGAAAATATTTTGAATTAAATTTAAAATACGATATCGTTTTATATTTACCCGCTAGGAATCTCTTCTTCAAAATGGTCAGGTATACCTTCGCTACTTTTTTCCCTGCACCATTGGATGGACTCAACTAATTTTAATCATTGATCTGCATGGAGACAAGTACGTGGATGGCGTGAAAATAAGTTTCAATCACATTTGTATTTGGCTCCTACTTTACAAAGGTAAATAGTTAAGTTTTCACTGGCGTACTTATTGTTCCCCTTTTTCATTTTCACCCACTACAGTCCCCTTTCTGCGGGGATTGTTAAGGATTCATAATTTTTTTCCTGCAAAATTAAGCCACTTTTTTCTCTCTTCTTCTATCACTACTAGGCGAGTTCTCATATTCATCCCTTATTTATTTGTCAAGTGCATGTGAGGGCTTGTACGATTTTTCTAGTCCATTATCTTTCCATGACCCTGACCTGTTATGATTCATCTTTCCTTCGAATCATACCTCATGGAACAATGTTTTTCATTTGATATTATTACGGGAATCTTATTTTCTTTCTCATAAATTTAGATCCTTGAATAAAATAAAATTTGTTTTTCAATTATTTATTTATTTTATTTATTATTTTTTTCTAGTACAAAAAATATTGATATATTATATTATCTAATCAATATTCATGTTATACATAATATCTTCCAAGTATTCCATCATACAGACCATTTGGGAATGCATATCCAGCGTCGCATCCAAATAATGTCACAGCAAACATATTATTGAAATAACACAAAAATCCATAGATCCATACCTGTTCCAGAACAAACACAAAGGACATAGATATTTACATCAAAACCAACCAAAAAAATATGCACATGGCATATCAGCTACTCCACCATACCATCTATTTGAGCGACTGAGAAAATAGCATGACCTTCCATCCAAGTGAGTGACCTGATAGATATTAAGACTAGTAGACATAAAAAAATATACAAAAAAAGAAGGGGGTATAGGAATTACGCAAGAAATGGAAAATCTCCTACATTTAAAACATTTTGATTCAAATTATTTCTATGTGCATATTACCAAAACTACCTAGTATTCCCCTCTTCGAAATTTCATCAATTTCCTTGTTTTGTTCTTTGTCAATATGCATAATAGTAGAATTGTTGAGTTGATTACATAGAAGACCAATTCTCCCCAGCCAACCAAGTAGCAATCGATTGTTGACGTTTTCCCTGCCCATGATCTGATCTATGATAATCTTGGAATCCCCATAGATATGTATAGCAGGGATACCAAGAAATTTGGTGAACCATAGTAGGCCCCATAGAGCCATTGCTTTAGCTCTGGTATTAGTGTCACTTCCCCCATACCAGCGAGTCTTGTATGCCAATTCGTTTGAAATGGCAATCCAAAATCCACAACTGCATCTGTTACATTGAGCAGCACCATAAAAAAACCCATTGGATATTCCATCTAAAGACATGTTCGTTGGTGTTGTAGAATTTTGGAGCATGTTTCAATAAAAGTGCATATGGAAAGTTTAGATAAAGTACTTTCAAAAACCTTATAGAATTCTCCCATGGAGTTTTGAAATATGCATTTATTCCTCCACTTCCATATATCCCAAAAAAGTATGAGTGGAATGGATCTCCAAACTATCTTCTGAGTACTCTACCACTTCATGCAATCCACAATAGAATCATGTTGAATATAAGGAAAACAGATATGTGATGACAACCTTTTGCATACCTGAACTATATGTTCACACTTGAGGAACATGTGGTTGTTGTTTTCCGCTTCCATTCTGCAAATAGAACAAATACTGGGGCCATGCCGCTGCCTCTTTTGCAAGTTCTCCCATGTGATATTTTTATTATGGAAAACCAACAATGAAAAAAGGATAATTTTGAGTGGGATTTTGGTCTTCCAAAAGGCATATAGAACATGTTTCTCCCCCTACTGAGCATCCTCGTAGCCGAGAGAAAGATATGTATTAGCAACAACGATGTTTCCAAACTTCATCTTCCCTGTCCAAATTAGGTTATCTTGTAATCCCTCACGACAGATCCCAAGATACTCCATACCAGCAACAATTTGTTTCCATTTACGGTCCCATTGCCTAAATAGATACATCTCCTATGCATTTTTCCAAATTGGGTAGCGACCCCTCCATTGTGTAATGGCTTGACTCCAGAAATATCTGCCTCTTCTAGTTAAGAACTGAGTAAGCCCTATAGAGATGTTATAGTTGTTTCCAACACCCACAAATGGTTAATTCCGATAAATATTCCGTGACCCAATCCCATGGTCCATGGTTTCATTCTTGGGTATTGAGGGTTTTGAACCCCAGATATCTCTATTCTTTTTTATCCACTATTTTGTGTTTTGGGGCTTTAGAAATTTATGGCTTGGTAAGCTTGATTCAGAACTGCTAGTAGGAGCCCTAGGTTTTTCTTTTGACCATATTAATCATTTAGATTTTTATGGCTTTCGTCGTGTTAATTATTTAGCTTTTTATGGCCTTTGTCATGTGTGCAATTGAAAAGACTTAATGTGATTTGAAATTTGAGACATGGTGCAATGTAAGTGTTCTTCTGACAGTTAGATGCATAAGTTTTGTGATTTTTAAATATTAAGAGATCTTGAAGCAGGCCTTAGGGTTGGACGTGGTTTCTCTATTGAAAACAGTGATTTCTTCCAATTTTGTATAAATTGTGTACGGAAATAACGGGACACGGTTCGAAAAAGAAATCAAATCTGGGAAATAATTCACAAAATAGGCAAATAAACACAGAAGAAAAGTAAAAAAATGGATAAAGCCAGTCCAAATAAAGGTGTAAATATGCCATTTTCCGAGTGGGTATTTTTTACGACTATTTTTTTCCAATTTGTTTTCTTTTTTGAATTGATGATTCTTTGTGATTCTAGGTTTTTATTTTTTTGCTCTGTTTATTTTTCAAGAGTCATCCGAGTCTCGTGGGTGGACAGGAAAGGTTATTTACTAATACGGTCATTTTCATGCTACATATGTATTCGTTCATGATGATTTCTCACTGTCGTGATGGACCTACTCGACGACTAGGAAGTAGAACATTAGTTTGAAAAATGGATTGATTTGTAAAGTTATTTCTTGTCATCTTTCTTTTTGGAGGCCTTTACTTTGATAACAAGTCCCTATTTCAGACAAATCGACTTATTCAATGATCATTGTATGTTCCTCAAATGGGTGAGAATCTGGATGATCTATATTTTAATCTCTTTTACTAGGGTACTTGGGCAGATGACCCACTTGAAAAAGTAAGATCTAGGCTTCTACAGGCTTCTGCAGGTTTTTCATGATTTGAGTCACTAATTTTACAAGCCCAGTGTTGTCTTCCCTAGAATTTATCTTGCCATCCTTGGTGTTTCTTGACCTTAGTATAAATAATTTGTAGGGATATTTATCCACTCATTAGGACAGTTGAATCTCTAGGTCCTTCTTTTGGCACATAACATTTGCATGGTTGATTTTAATGGATCTCAGTGAGTTATCCTTCCTTATTGCATTAGACCTTTCATCAAATGCAATTATGGGTAAAATTCCTAGATAATTAGTGAAATTATCATGCATTGAGCATATTCTTCTTGATGCAAATAGATTATCTCAACAAGTTCCAAAGAGCTATGTAAAACAAACTGCTCTGAAAATGATGAACGTGTCAATCAACAATGTGTTTGGAACAATACCATAGAGTGGGAATTTAGGGGCTTGTGACAACCTTAGAGGTAGAAAGTTTCTTCAGCCTTCTTCAACCCTCATCTAAAGTTTGACACAAGCTTAATCCAACTGTAATCGCATATGTAACTTCAACTTGTGTTATAATTTTGGTGGTTTTAGTGTTTTTTTTCCTCTCATGCTTTTGGAAAACCATATCTAGTAGCATCTTTTTTCAATCAGACTGGGAGAAGAGATTTTATCACCTTTGCAAATATTTGGGCTCATTTGACTTATAAAAATGTGGTTTCAATGTTGTTAATTTAATTAGTATTGGTGGTTTTTTTTCAACCTACACGGCTGAGTTCATCCCCCTAGATGGCTGCTGGTAGTAAGGAGACTTTCAATGGGACATTTTTAGGGGATTCAATAATTTGATGTAGAAATCATTACTCTTGGAAGTATATTGCATCAAAATAGAGTGAGATTAGCAGTTTGTAAGAATACTATTTTGTTACATTGTTTCATATTCTATATCATTCATGTTTGGATTTGCAGGGAATATTGTAAAATTTATCTTGAGACCTAGAAAACCTAGAAGAAAAATCCCTTAGAACATTGGGGAAGCCCAAAACATCCCAACTATTATTTGTATGATTTCTCACTCTATTCATTATGATCAATAAATCCATGAAATTTGATTTAGAATCATTCAAGACCTGAATAAGGACCTGAATAATTTAATGGCTTCTTGTTTCTTCTAGAGTATGGAGAGTAAACACAATCTAGAAATAACAAAAACAATAATAATAAACCATCCATTGATGGGATCAAACAGATCATATAATCCCATTAAAAATATAAATATTAGAAGTTACAAAAAAATATTTTAATTGAAATTATATATATTCTTTTGATTAAAACTATACAAAATTGTTTATTGTGATGAATCCCACCCATCTAACCACATTGATTTCCCATGCACCATTATTCGATAGCAAGGGCTTGTTTTTGTCACCCATACTGTTACATACACATAATGGATTTTCTACCATATTACGAGTGCATTGTAGATCTAAAAATCATTATCTTGGCACACCTTAGTGATTGCATGTGGTCTCAAGCTCATATTCAAGTTCTTAACCACTTAAATGAATTAGAATCAAAGTGAATATGATTCTTGTTTTCATAGCTGCATTGGAGTGTTGAGTTTTCTATTAATCATGCCCTTTTGGTAATTTTATTGCGTCTGAATAATTAAAAATCCCAAGCATCCACCATCCATAATGGACTCATCTCCTTGATATTGTAATTATTAATTTTTGAGAATCCTTAGGTCAAAGGATTTAACGCATATAGTAGGCATTGGTTTGGATTTCAATTCGAAGTGTAGAGCTACAACGAAAACTGTCACGGATTTGAGGGACTTTTTTGCTTTTGCACTTTGGAAATAATCCTAAACAATAGTAAACAACCCAACTCACTTATTTTTATAATGGATTAATGTGTGCTCACTTTGTGATGAATGAGAAGGTGATTTCATGGAAAATCAAAATACAAATTTAATGCATTGGTAGAAAATTTTGTTTACATGATCACGTCATTGCAAGGCTTTCTTTTTCTCGAGTAACAGTAATACTTGCTACAATAAAATTGAACATATCAAAATCCCTACCCCACAAGATGACTACTTCCTTGAAAATAATGGAAAATAAAGAAAATAACGACCACACAATTTGGTACTATTATGGCTGTATACGAGCATTTAGGCCAACCATTTGTATTCATATTTTTTTAATTTAAATATAATTTGCAGTGGGTTCTTTAAAAAAAATATGGAAAAGTTTATGATTCCCTATATTTCAAGAATAAGAGGCTCGAAATACCCAAAGAGATATAGTCTCTTGGACTCTAATCATCACATGTTATCATCTACATGGCGATGGTAAAGATTCCCTTGCACTTTAATTGTGTCATGTCTACTTTCAATCATGTAGGCTTGGTAGATCAAGGTTTAGCTTACTTCTATTGCATGAATAAGGTATTATGTTTAGGTACATATTATTAAAAAATACCAAAACAACTAAAGTACTATCATATAACTAAAATGTTTGAAGAAAAGTAGTTGTTTAATTAGCATCTTTTTGTAATGTTTAGGAGCTTTTTTGACCTGCGTGCAACTCATCCCTTGAAATGGAAAAGGCCATTATGTGGAGAATTAGTTCTATTGGTTGTTGTGTGTGAAGTTTCGTTCAAATGAGTAAAATTTTCGATGTGGTTATGTTGGTGCCTAATGGAAAATTTAGAAATTAGAAGTTGTTTAAAATGTAGTTATTTATATGTTTAGTTGTTGTTATAACCCTCATTTTTTGCTGAAGAATGTAGAAAACAATGTTTATGTGTAAAATATGTGTAGAAATTTCATTCCAATCCTATTTAATCATGTAAAATACTTGAACAATTCAATAAAAAATGAATATATTTTGTCATTTACTCCTGATACAAGTTGAAAGGAAAGTTCGTCCTCAATATAAATTGGGCTAATATATCTCTCTAACATAATTTTTTTTCCAGTTTGTTTCATTATTGATAAACACTTGAAGTCTCCAACAAAAACTTAAACCTTGAAAATTATCCATAATAATTAAGTGGTTATGGCTAATTAAGGAATATGGCATTTTCACTGTATCTCCTTGTAGGAAGACGTGAGAAGGTCTAGAATGTTTTCTAGACATTTTTCCAAACTACTTAAATAGATCTACTCATAATATGGCATTGATCAAATAACTCCTCCTTTCAAGGCACAATTTGGACATATTTAGGACGTTTTTGTGTCTCTATTCTGTGTGTTGTGGACACTCTGACCACCAGTAAATTTTTATCCTAACTTTTGTAGTAAATTTTATCATGCAATTATGACATGTTAAGAATGACAACATTAAATATTGAGATAAGGAAGCCAAATCTTGAACCCTAATGGCTCTGAAATTGTATGCAACACTCACCATAAATCCTCCATAACCATGAAATGAAATGTACTTGACCTGTACATACCATAGTATTTGTCTCTAAATGGACTAAGTCTCAAGAGATGTGATGGAACATAACATGTTCTCACCTTTGATGTTATAATAAATTGAGATCAAACATCTGGAAAATAAGACTACCAATGGGGTAAAGCTTGTGAATGGAATTAATGAGAACTCGGGGGTAGATTACTCACTATATGTACAATTTAACATATATTGTTGGATTTATATATTTTAGTATTGCTTTGGATCTCGTGATATATACAACATTAATAAGTTTGCTACTGAATGCATAGTATTTTTTAGTTTTTTAAAAATTAAAACATTAAACTTACAACAAATTTTGAAAACGTGGCATTAAAGTTTAACAAATTGGCATTGTAAATCTCTAAACATCATATTGTATGGATTTTTTAACATGGCATTAAAGTTTAACAAATTGGCATTGTAAATCTGTAAACATCATATTGTATGGATTTTTTATGGTTGAAAATTTCTTAACATCGTATTGCAGGATTTTGTTATAGTTTCATCCCACATTATTACACTTTTCTAGCCAACAACCCAATATGTGGTAAACATATGCTCTCATCAGAATGAACATGTCACTAGCATTACTATGAATTCAAATATAATTCCAGTGTATGGAGTATTCCCTTTATTCATTAATAAAACTCTCAATCTACTTCAAGCCTGTATTATTTCGATTCTTAGACTTATTTTAACTTAAATCTATTCACAAGAAAAATAGTTAGACATTATGAAATTGAATATAGATTTAAATTCAGGCTCTTTCCTAACCTGTGTTTTCAAGTCGAATATATTAGTGTGTGGCCAAATTCTTCTAAAATTATATAATTACAAATGACAATCCCACCATAGCAGTAACTCAATTGTGCAAAGTTTTCGAATTGAAATATTTACAGGGAAAAAACAAATCTCGGTATGGCATGGACTACAAGGGCCAAGCCTCCATGGAAAGACAAAATATGAATTTATGTAAATTCCAAAGCCTAAAACTTTGAATAATTACTGTAATAATGATTGAATAATTACTGTAATAATGGATTTCAATGTTGACGAAAACTTTAATTGACTTACAAAATATTTCGAAGAAGCCACGGCCTAACATTATCATCATTATTGCTTCTTAAATCTTTGGAAACCTTTGGAAATCTATATCAATTAGAAAGGAGTATAGAAGAATATTGTTTGTGACTATTTGCAAAATACAATATACCACAAACTTGGTCATGTAAACTCATAATATTTTTGCACCACCAACCGTACACATTCTAAAGTGTAAACCTTAATCCTTAGATACTAAAAATCTAACATGCAACAATAAACCAGTTATGTAAGAATACAGTGGTTATGTAATAATTTTGAATTTCGCATGTATTGATCTCATCATAGTTAAAAATTATTCCAATTATACTATTTTGTTAAGAATAAGTTTTCCTGGTTAACACTTCATGTTTTTAAAATTACAACGTTGTTTTGCTAGGAAAATACAAATTTTAGAAAATATTTGAAAATTTAGTATAATTTTTATTTAATTTTATTTTAAAATGGTTGGTATTTGGAAAATTAATGCAAAGGTTTTAAAATATTGGCTCGATTAAGTGAAAAATTTAATATTATTTATTATAATTTATTTTTTTTTTTCAAATTTAATGATTTGTTTTGTTCTACATTGGGTTTAGTGGATATTGTAAGGCTTTAATGTATATAAGAAAGCATAGTGTTAGAGTATTTTTTGAATAAAACAAAAACAGGTTCATTATATATATTGTATCACCACAACCAATAAATCATAAATATTAATTATGTCAAAATTTATAATTTTATTAATTCCAATTATAAAAGGATATTATTTTTTCTTCTCCATATATATTATTTTTATATTAGTAAAATATATTATATATAATATTTACAAATTATAAAAAGCTTAAATTTAATATATTAATCATTATTTTCTTGATTATGGAAACTAAAAACTTTTTTAATTTAACAATCTTATCAACTTCTCTTTGCACCATTTGGGGCAATTGCTAGTTTAATATCATTCCTTTGTGAAATAACTTCTGGGGATACTATGTTTGGATAAAAGTGTGTTAGTGGTGTTTAATTGGAAGAAAAAACTTGAAATAAAAGCAATAAAGAAATATATTACTATTATTATACTTGTCATAGGCATAATATTATGTATGTAATTTTGCCTTTGATAGTGTATTACTTTTCCTTTGACCAAAAATTTATGATGCTTATCCATAGTTCAACATTGTGAATTTATTTTTTGCTATTTTTTATTATTATTTAAATTTACTTATTTGTAAAATTATTGGTTGAGGTTGGTTGTTTAATAACTTCCATTTATATTATTTACTAAATTTTTGTTTTAGCTTTATTTTCTTTTAATTTTTCTTTTTTCTATTGTTTCTTTTTTCATGAATTATAGTTTTTCTCCATATTTTCAATTTGAGATGGAAAAATAAAAAATATGAAAAAAATAATTTTTAAAAAAATCTAATATTTTGTATTTTGTATTTTTATTTTTTAATATGACTAAATATTTTTTTTTTGCCTTTCTCTATGACATTTTTGTTTTTTTCAATTCCAACTCTATTAGTCATAGTTTTTTTCATCTTAATTTTTAATTTCAATTTATTTTCCTCCCTTCACCATTTTCTTTAGAAGCAACAACTATACAATAAAATTTCCATTTCAATGAATATACTAAATTAAAAAAATTAATATATTCATACTTTCATCTATATTGATGAGGATTTAGTTGTGCCTTGGTGTTGTTATTTATATTTCATCTTAAATGCCTCCTCATTAACCTTTCCAAAATTGTAAAATAGTATATTCTTGCAAAATTGCCCTATAGGCACATTGTGTATTACAAATTAGTCTATATCATTTTACGCTACACAAGTTGATCTCAATGAGCTCACCTATTTCAATATGATAGGAGCTACTACTATGTGTTGGCCATTAATATAAGTAGTGTTATTATTTTAGATAATAATGATTTATAGAGTGATTTGTCATGAGAGTAGTTTGTTTTATAGAAAAATGTAGCTCTCATTTGAAAGACGACATTTTGGACATTGGAATTTTCATGTGACAACCATTGGTTGATTGCCAATTTTTTCAGTCATCCTCTTCATTATATATTAGTGAAATTATGTATAATTTTTCAACTGGAACATGTGTTTCAATAGATATAAATTGTATGGTATAGCATGGTTTTAATTGCAGAAAATCCAACTTTTTATTTCCCCAAATATTTTTTATCTTTTCCATTTTCTTTTAGTTGGAAATCATATTGTTTATGCTAGAGATTCTATGGGGCTTTTGCGAATTTCATTTTCTTTTTGTCTTTACTATAGTTTCATTGTTTTCCTTTTCCACTGGGGGCTAATGCCTTATTTGGTGCATCAAGTCACCCACTAAGTAATGATTAACATTACGTTTTTGCTGCAAAAAAATGGAGATTCCTAGCTTATTTTTTCCCAACTCTTCACTTTGGCAGTTGAAAATTTAAAACATTACAAAAATGGTGATACCATTTCTAGTTTATCCATATATACATCAACAAATATTTATTGTTTTTTACATTAATTTGGATATATTTGCATTAAGTGGTAGGTACTAAAAATGTCACTTTGCATAACACAAAATTTGATTATGTGTCTAGCCAAGTTGGTTACAAAGTCCAATTTTGCTCAGTCACACCAATTGCGCTAGTGTCCATTTTATTTCAATGCATAAATGCCACCATAAACAAGTTCCTAATTGAAAAATCTTTTCATTGTAGCGTTTGTGCATCCAAATACGATGCAGCATAAAACAATAAAGACAACATTTTATTTGGAAGTGAGATTCAATTTCAGTCAATAACGTTAATAACTTCCTTTTAAAGAATCTTTCCGGTACTTTCTAACTTGGGCATGTTTACATTTTCTGCAAAGAATATCCTTTGGATAGAATATTAGGTTTGAAGCATCAAGATAGTTGTTACTTTGCACCAACAAGTGATTGTATAAGTAACATGATTAAATAATTGTTCTCGGATAGTATTAGATTATCCTTTTATGCAAACAAGCATGATTATTTTATTGAGTATTCATTGTTCAAACCTTTTATTTTTTCACATGAACATATTGAAAATTTTTATATTTCTTTCTTGAAGGTGTTGATATTAATAAAAGAGTCCTCATATGAATTGAGGATTCAACACTGAATTGTAATATTTAATAACATCATAGTATTTCTAACTTATATGTGTTTGTCCTCTATACAAGTAAAATATTTGGTTTGTGAGTCTAACATATTATTTTTTGAAGAACATTACAAAAAAGCTCTTTTTTGTACAAGAGAAACTACAAATAATAGTAAGAACGATCTAGAGACTCTAGAGATGAGTTAACACACAGTTAACTTTAAAGATAATGGAATATAAACTATTGATGAAATCTTTTTGCCTTTATTGTCTTTTACTTTAATTTATCTATATGGAATATAAACTATCGATGAAATACTTATGCCTTTTTGTTTTTCACTTTAATTTATCTATATCTAAACTTAACATTAGGCCCTAAGGACCAAGTACAATGTAGCATCACACATCCTTATTAAAATATTTTATTTACTAACATCAACTAAATATAGAAGAACAAAGATAATAAATAAGAAATGCATCAAATTGTCTTGCTCTTGTAAGATGAGGTATATGCAATTTAGTTTTTTATTGTTTTTTCTTTAATTTAACTATATTTAAACTAAGTCACGTGTACTAGCTAGGATTGTTCCACTTGTTTGTATTTATCAAAATGATGTTATATGTGTTAAATATAATTTTTGTTTTTTAATTTATATTAATTTGAAACTTAAGTAAAAGAAATTTTTATAAATATTTGAATTATATAAATTTAATATTTAATTTTAAAAATTTATTAAATATTTTAAATTCAAATTAATTTTAAATTTAAATAACTCTATATTTTTAACGAAATTTAAATAAAATGAATGGCAGAAAAAATTCAATATTTTTGGATTAAATTTATTTGCAGGAATTTGAATGTTAAAAAACTTTTTGAAATCCCAAACATAATTATGAATTCAAAATTACATTTTAAATTGATAAAGAACGCAAAAAAAATGACCTAATTTATGAAAAACCAAAGAATAAATGCCAAAACGATAGCGCCTAACCATTACCCTCTTTCGCGGAATAATGAGAAACAATTTCACACTAAAGTTTCCCCTGATTGATCCAAGCTATGGTATATACACTGAAGGTTGTGCGTGTGAAACCATTAATCAGATGAATTTGTATGCCCATAACTTTCTCAATGTAATGATGACATGGAAAAAATTAAAAAGAGTAGAAAGTGCAATACAATTGAGCTAACATTCACAGGCTCAACGATGCTCATTGGTTTAGGAAACGAGACTTTATGTATACTTACAACGAGGCAAATATATATGATAGGCGTTTATATATCAGTTAAGTTTTTTGAAACAATGAAATGTAGAAATAATATTATTGAGAAACTTTGTACTACAACGGTGAGCGGGCTCCAACTCAACTAAACAAAGAAGCTATGCTTATTACAGACTCTGCTTGCCACGATGGGCGTCGTTTTTTTGGCTATCTTATTATTTTCCTGCAGGCTGTTGAACCATTGAATTGCAGGGCCCCTACAATATTAGGATTTTACGTTTAACTGGTGAACATTAAATCTTCAACTGCATTAATCTTTGTCATGCCTGTGCTACGAAAAAATTAAAATGTTGTGCAAATTAATGATATCTTTGTTATATATTGCGGTTAAAACAAGGAGTTGGAGCAAGGAAAGCAAATGCAAATGCAAGAAAAAACAAAAGTCCGTACTCGTATTTGACCCTGACCTTCTTAGTAGATTGGCGGCGCCGGAGAAATGTACTTGTAATGGTAGGGAGGAGGTGGTGGAGATGTGTACTTGTAGTGGTTAGGAGTATTTGATCCTGACCTTCTTAGTAGATTGGCAGTGGCGAAGAAGCGTATTTGTAATGGTAGGGAGGAGGTGGTGGAGATGTGTATTTGTAGTGGTTAGGAGGAGAGGAGATGGTGGTGGTGGAAATTTGTAGTGATAGGGAGGTGGAGGAGATGGAGATTGTCACATCCCTATGTTAATGGTGACTTGCAATCACAGGTGAGCAAAGTATCTCATCGCCTAACTTTTTGGTTTCAATTTACGAAATATGCCTACTTCAACACTTAGTCAAATCTTCTTCAAGTGTTCACTTCTTCTTACATGTATGAAGCAAAATTGTGAAGCATTCAAGTTAAATTAGCTTCATCAATATTTACTTCATAACATGTGTGATATCATCAAAAAAGCAATAAACAATGATGTACACATATTCATGAAGGGAGGGGAAACTCCTAATCAAGTCTTCCCCATCAATTATAAAATATTTTGTAAACTATTTTGCAAGTTACAATTCATACAATACAATCATGCAACAATCTGCCCACAGTTCTCCAGTCATGCAGCTTGTCATGTAGGCCTTCCAGACTCTTGCCTATACCGTGCAGTCTTCCTCAACTCTTGCCCTAATCTACCTTCAATGTTTACTAGGGATAATTTTAAGGACTAATATTTGCATGTGGGCTAATTTTCCATTCTTTTTCCAGAAAAAAGATTCACCAATTTCCATTTTTTTCTAAAAATAATTCACCGAGATTTTACAATATAAAATTATTTTAGCTAAAATATTGCTAAAATTTTGTAGAGACTATATAAAATATCATTAGAAATTTGATTATTTTAGAAAATATATTACCTAAAAATTTATAGTTTGCATATTAAGCACTAGTAAGATTCACTAAGGTTTCTAAACTTTAAGATAAATTTTCATTCTTAAAATTTTCCTTAAAATTTACTGCCACTTCATGCAACCTATAGCAGCTTGCCTTGCAGCATTCACAGTCATGTACCACAGTTGTGCAACGTTCCATAGTCGTGTTCTTCCTACCGCACTATGGCCCAACTCCGCACAACAGTCCACACTGCTACTCTCATAGGAGACCCCGATTTTCGGCCCACCAAACTCACTTGTTCAGAACTCACCCAGGTGGCTTGCCCTACGAATGCACACCCAGGTTTCCCTTCTGCCTGTTGTTTTGGTCTGCATCTTCTGTTTCCCTTTTCATGTGGTTATATTTATTTCTCCCTTTGCCTTGCCTCTAAAATGCTTGGCTGAATTCGCTTGTGTCCTTAACGAACTACCCTTCATTCTATTTATATGTTTTCTTTCCTAACAAATAAGCTAAGGTCGTGTCTCGCCATGTGGGTGGACCCATGGGCCGACTTACCCATGTCTTGCCCAGCCGACGTGAATGTTAGTTAAACTTTTAACATGAGCCAACCTTTCATCGTTTTGGTGGACACCCTCACTTGTTTGCATGCACTACCCATCGCACATCTGTTGGTCGCTCGATGAAGTCGCACACCTGTGTCACCTCTTATCCGTATGCCTATCGCATGCCCAATCGCAGACCCATCTGCATGCCCACTACTCATCGCACCATTCGTGTTTGGCGGCCACCCACCACTACAACGCGCCCGCCTTTCCCATAACACATTTTCGATTAAATTTGCCTCGGTGACTCATCACTCGGTTATTTACACATTCCCCTTCGATTCACCTATATGTGTTCGTTTAAATGCGCCCATAGCTAGAGTTTTTTTTTTCAAATCTCCACAGGTTGGTGGATCATCTTGGGTGATCGTCAACTCCAGGCCTTAACATCCTCCCCCACTCTAAAAGGGTTGTTACCCTCAACAATATCATCCTCACAAACTCCATCGACAAGACGAAAATATCGCAAAGTGTCACTAGTACCAACATCAAATGTCCATATTACTCAATTTCTTGCCTTCAACACATGAACCTCCACCAAGGATCACAACTCTATGTAGGTAAGACTCCTCAATCCATTGTCATCAACCACGCTTATTGCAATCCTCCATGCTACCTCATCTCATGGAAGGTTGTCCCCACCAACTCAGTTGCATGCTAGAGTTGCGACTCATATTGTATTAATCCACCATGTATCATCATCATCTGAATTGTTGCTATAATATTCCAACTCAGCTCTAGCATGCATTCATGAACCTATGCACCCCATGACTCAAACTAGTTGGGTGATCAGTCCAACTGTCATGCTCAACCCATGAGAATGCAACTCCTCACACTTTTTTCAGTCGTTTCTCAAACACCTGTCACATATTTAACTCGATCAAGAACTCTCGAATGCATCATCCCTCCAACCAACGCTCATCATGCCTTACCCAGGGCCATGAAGAAGTCTCCATCTCATCTGTGATATGCTACCGATCAATGTTATCATCCATGTGCTTCCCCTGGTGAAATACCAATAGCCACATCCATCCAAGCATCACTGCAGCAAGGCCTTTTCTCCCAAGGCCCCTTTTTTTGTGGTGGTGCAACATCTCCTCCTCATCAAGGCACTACACACCCATCTCCAAAGACCTAGTGCTTGACAAGGGATAGGAAGTTTCCTCACTCACTCTTATCTACCCAAGTGTCTGATTGATGTTGCATCCTTAAGTAATCGTGCACAACAAGAACATATTCCTTCATACATCCAATATTCTCAAGTTTCCCTTTCGTCAATTGAAAGTAATAGATGCCCATCACATATCTGCAATAGTTCACAATACCGGCCAGATCTCTACCCGCACACTCACATCCTTTGCTTGCCTTAGAAGAGCCACTCAGGTCTCCTCTCTCCTCAGCAATCCCATGGTGAATTTCTATGGTAGAAGTCACATATTCCTTCTTTGCAATGGGTGGATCCATCCCTCCACCTCCATCGTCCTTCTCCTTCATGGCTAGTGCAACAAAGTCAATCATCTTCTTCTCCTTTGTCACTTGATTCAAACATTTGACCTTTTGTCATTCCACATGTTCATGCTTCACATTCGGGTCTCTCTCATACAAAGTCATCGAAGCAATCCTTAGACAATACCCAAAGAGACTCTTCCTTTTCATCGAAACGATCATGGTTTTCCCACCAGCTGCAATCAAGAGTATGCTACAGTCCACCATGAGTATGGTTTGTGGTACTACTAATAATTATTTACCCAAGACCATAAGATGATCATCCATCTCAATCACCCTTAAATCCAAATTTCCAAACCATGAACCCACCTTCACTTGTGTTTCCCTTAGAACACCTATCACAACCTTCATGCTTGAATTAATAGCTTTGAAAGCACTCAACTCCCTTTCCATTCCAACCTTCATCTTCAAATATGTCATTGCCTTCATTCTAAGGAAACTGTGTGTAGCTATTATATCAACCAATGCAACAAAATTCCTTCCACATATGATTACCTGCAAAAAAATCAACCCCAACGTACATTCATCCTGCATGTGTATCGTATTGCGTCTTACTTCTACAACCTTCTTCATTGTATCCTCATCAGAACTGTCTTTCGTCCTATGTCTCGACCTGGCTGTCATCTTGAGGTATATTACTTCCACTTTGGGCACACTTGAGAAATTCTAACTTGGTCTAGCTTGAGTTTCATCAAGCTTATCCTCCTTCGCATGTTTCCCAATCTCACCTACTTGGCACACATCATCTTCAACTCAGAGTGCCCCCATCCTTTGCAAGTCATCCTTCATCGAATGATACCAAGCTCCAAGTCTATCAATGTATTAAATATCATCCTCTTCAATAACAATGTGTTTGCAATCAAGAAAGTACCTCTTGATCCCTTCCTCATTTTCCTTGACTTCATCCTCAAACTTTCCTCGTTCCTCACTTAAGTGAACTTGTTCATCCATGACTTCTTGGAGTCTATGATTTTCTTGTCACAACTCTTCATCAAGTTCCTCAAATTCGATAGACTTCCCATGGAAAGTGCTCAAGGCCATCCGCACATCCACCATTTCATCCTTGATGTGGTCCAAGTGTTACCATTCTTTCACAAGTTCCTCATAGTGTTACTACCCCTTAAATTTCCAAAAAATTTCCATCTATTTAAGCTCAGCTTGACTTTGACTTATTGCCTTACCCCTGCCAAATTATGTCGAATTGCAACCAATTACTCCAATCTTTGCCCACTTCCTTTGAAACGAGCTCTGATACCATCTGTCATGACCCCATGGTAGTGGTGTCTTCCAACCACACCTAAGAATGGTGCGGCACCGCCTAACTCTTTCGTTTCAAGTTTACGAACTACGCCTACTTCAAAACTTAGTTAAATTTTCTTCCAGTGTTCCCTTCTTCTTATATGTATGCAGTGGAATTATCAATCGTTCAAGTTCAATTAGCTTCATCAATATTTAATTCATAAAATGTGTGATACCATGAAAATAGCAATAAACAATGGTGTACACATATTCATGAAAGGAGGGGAAACTCCCACTCAATTCTACCCAAATCACTTATAAAATATTTCTCCAAATTATTTTACAAGTTACAATTCCTAAAATAGAATCGTGTAGAAATGTGTCCACGATTCTCTAGTTGTGCACGCCTACCTGACTCCTACCTGTACCGTGTAGTCTTCTCCAACTGTTGCCTGATTTTTGGCCCACCAAACTATCTTGTTCAAAAATCTCCCAGTTTGGCCGCCCTACAGGCGCATGGCTAGGTCTCCCTTCTACCTACAGTTTCGGCCTGCATCTTCAGTTGCCCTTTTCCTGTGGTTATCTTTATTTCACACTTCACCTTGCCTCTAAAATGCTTGGCCGAATTCGCTTGTGTCCTAAATGAACTACCCTTTATTCTATTTATACATTTTCTTGCCCAACAAATAAGCTAATGTCATGTCCCTTTGTGTGGGTCGACCTGCCCATGTCTTTCCTAGCCGACGCAAATGCCACTTAAACTTTTAACACGATCCAACCTTTTCTTGTTTGGGTGGATTCCCTTGCTCATTCGTAGACACCACCCATCACACATCCATTGATCGCTCACCCAAGTCGCATTCCCATGCCACCTCTTGTCTGCATGGCCGTCACATGCCCAACCACAAGCACTCTATATGTCGCACCCATCGTTTTGGGTAGGCGCCTGCCACTACAACATGCCCACCTTACCCATCACATGTTTTTGGTTAAATGCACCCAGGTAATTTGTCCCTCGATTCTGTGTGCGCACCCCTTCGACTCACCCATATGCTTTTGGTTAAATGTGCCCAGAGCTCGACTTTGTTTTTTTGACTCTCCACGAGTTAATGAGTCGCCTCAGACACTCGTTAGCTCGAGGCCCTAATAGGGATGCTGGTGGGAGAGATATGTAGCAATAGGGAGGAGAAGGAGATGGGGAGGTTGTTGGTGGGGATTTATAATGATAAGGAGGAGGAGGAGATGGGGATGGTGGAGGTGGGTACTTGTAGTGATAGGGAGGAGGAGATGGTGGTGTAGGTGGAGGTGACTTGTAGTGATAGGGAGGAGGAGGGGAGGCAAATGGAGGTGGTGAATATTTGTAGTGGTAAGGGGGTGGAGGAGATGGTGATGGAGGTGGTGGGGATTTGTAGTGGTAGGGTGGAGAAAGAGATGGGGAAGGTGGAGGCAGGGATTTGTATTGATATGGAGGAGGTGGAGATGGCAATGGAGGTGGAGGTCGAGGGAACTTGCAGCGAGAGAGGTGGCAGTGATGGGGATGGTGGTGGAGAAGACTTGTAATGATAGGAAGGCAGAGGAGATGGGGATGGTGGTGGTGCTGAGCCGTAGTGATATGGGGGTGGTGGAGGAGATGGGGATGGTGGTGGTGGGGAGTTGTAGTGATATGGGGGAGGATGAGGACATGGAGATGGAGGTGGTGGGGAGTTGTAATGATAAGTCAAAGCAGGAGATGGGATGGTGGTGGTGGAGGAGAAGTGTAGGATGGTGGTGATGTAGGAGAAGTGTAGTAGTAGGCATTGCCTAAAAAAGAGGAACTATTTTTGTTGGCATGAGGCAAAATCAATTCCATAATGAAGAGAAACATTGGAGAATTCTCATCCATAGTTAAGTTATTCGTTATGAGAAACCAAACCTTTCTCTTTATAAAGATAGTGAATGAGCTTCATTTTTTTCTTAATCGCACCTCGAGTAGCTCTTTGGCGTATATAGTCTTGTCTAAGTTTTCACTGCTCGACCAAACCTCCACATGTAGCTGTTGGACCACAACCTCCACACTGAAAGTGAAGTTCTAGTTATCTCGATCATGTAGCATATTTTGTGATGGCATGAGTATAAAGGTGGTTTCCACATAGTTTTTTAAAGTTTTGTAATAAGTTTATAGAATCCAGTTTTTCTCTAAGTACATTTGACTATAGTTTCGGCCCCACCAAAATAATGGAAACTTTGGTGAGATTTTGACAAAATCTGGTGGAAATTTTTGGAAATTCTTGGAAATTTGATTATAACTATCAATCTTTAGTATTTTAGATGCTTAGGAGTTTTTATTGGTGCTGAATCTATTTCCACCCTTAAAAAATCATTCAAACCATTATTTTTTTTATTAAAATAAAATGGTATTCCCGCCCCAAAAAAATATATATATATCACCACAATTGTGGCCTGCGTAGATAACGCTGTGTGGTTGAATATAATATTCATCCCCATCGACCATACGTGATTAATTCCGCTCAGTGCCAGTTAATTGACCAAGAACGTGAGCTAAACTAAAGTAGAGAGTGGCAGGCCTTCGTGGCATATTCCTCCATACGAGAAATTCCTCAGTCGTCGTAAACATGAGTTTGGTGCAAAATAATTTTGTTTCATTCACAATCGAATCCACTGCACTGAAAAGTTCAGCAGCCCGAGCATGCATGCAACTGGAAAGAAGGGCTGAAAAGTATGATAGCTACAAGCCAACTGCTCAGCAATGCAAGCAGCCTATTTGTGGCAGGGATTTTTTATGCATGACGCTGAAACAATCTTAAATAATAATAATGAGGTAGAAGATGAGCATAACGACAGGTAAGACAGGTTGGGTATTCCTTGCAAACCAACTGAAAATGCATCATCTTGCAAGGAGACCACAATAATGGATGACTTTATTTATGAGTTACACTCTTTATTAATGTTGAAGTAAAGAGTAATTCAAAACGATAAAGAAGCGACCAGAGACTAGGACTGGGATCGAACGCGTCACTCGTTATGTATATTAATAACGCTTATAGTAACGAGTAATTCAAAATGATAAAGAAGCGACCAGAGACTAGGACTAGAACCTAACGCGTCACTCGTTATGTATATTAATAACGCTTATAACAACGGGACCCATGTGGGAATAAAAAGGAAAATTGGGCCCATGTGGAAATTAAAAGGCAAAAACTAATATGTTATTGACAAGTACCAAAAAAACGAGGAAAGACATATTTTGTAGAAAATGAGTGTCCTGATACTCTTACAAACACATAGCAACATTTCTCTCCAGCGTAATAGTTCATTGATGATTATTACTTTATGAGTGGGAGAATCCAATATGGCTTTAAAAAATTACAACCCACACGCTCTAGTGACTCTTTTTTAGAAGGAAAAAATTAGCAGATTTTGCATTCATATAAAATCTGTTTACATATAGTAGTAATTACCATCTATTTTGTATCATTCTCCAAAGATACCACTATGTACAAAATGATCAATGTACTTTATCAAGAAAACATCTAAAACAATGATTACATATCAACATATCTAAATATGATCATAAGAAGTAAATTTTGCCAAAACCACTACTGAAATTGAACCAAAAAGACCTCATGCTAAAAATCATGTACAGTAGATTTTCCCTAACCCAAGATAGCAGTGGTTGTAACTTGTTGTATGCATTGTGTGTTGTAGATGATCTCAACAGGTAGATATTGATGACCAACTTTTGATAATGCATCTGTAGTCCGATTTTGTTCCGGAAAATATGAGTAGATGCCAACGCATGAAATAGTCCAAACATGTTTATGATCCTTGGCAGCCAATAGGAAAGCATGGGAGGATCAAAGGAGATCTTGTCCACAACCCATTCAATAATTGATTTAGAGTCATCAACTACATCCATCACCTCTATGGGTAACCATTTTTCACAATATAAAACTCCCCAATGTCCAATGATCTATGTGCTCGTGTCAGTGCCCACCCCACCATTTTATCTTAAATTATAGTATTTTCCAGGCTTCAAAATTATATATACACCACTCCCACATATTTTCTTATTTTCTGCCTTGTCAAAAAACCCCACCATGTATTGACTTCATATGTCCACTAGTCTATTTCATCTCATAGATCCTTTACATACACATGGACCATTCTCATTGAAATATGAACATATATTAATACTATTATGATTGATGTCCAATGCATTATTCAAATATACACTTATTCAAATATTTCACATTCCTCACATGATATAAAGTGCCAGCGTACGATATTCTTTGTAACCCATCTTCTAGTCCAGTATGCAAGAAACTACAAATGGTGTATTCCAATCAACAAAGATCTTTAATAAGTTTAACATTGTAATATTTATAGAAACTACCATAGGACAAATAAGAAAAAGATGAGTCACATCCTCAAGATCAAGCTTAGATAAAATGCACCAGCTAGGTCCAATGAAACCTCTCCAACATAAATTGTCCCAAATCAATATTTTGTTCCTACCATCCAACCATCCAAAACATTATAGATTAAGTGGGAGCTTCCAAGGGCAATTTTTTTTAAACGAACCCCATTTGACATAAACTTGTTGGACCTGTCAGATATATCTAGATACATCCTTTACAATGATCATCCATGATGCAAGAGCATCACCCTGAGGCAACATGTTTTGATCTAGACCCAAAAAAGGTCATGTAAATTTCTAAAGGGGAAATAAATCTCCTCCAATTGTAAACTTATGTAAATCAAAATTAGCAGAATTTAGATTGGAGCCAAGTATCCAAATTATGGAAGAATCTAGGGATTAGAAGGTTATTAGTTAGTTTGATGAAATATTATTTTAGGCCAATGAGGTCTTTGCATTTGTAAATAATATGTGTTGAGGTTTTAAATAGCTTTAGTGTGGGGATATGTGTCCACTTTTTCCAAAAGTTTCATTGAGATATTTTCTTGGATGTAAATACTATGAAGAGCTCTTGAGAAGAGCCGTAGAATCTTGGTAGAAAGCCATGAATCCCCTGTAAATACTCCTTTTGAATTTTTAATAAAATGATTATTATGTTTTGAGTTCCATCAAGTTTAATGTGTCCTATGGTATTGTTCATGAGAAAAATATTATACAATTGAGGCATGTTCAAATGGGTGAATATCTTATGTTGAAACAAGCTTGGAGTAGAGTATATGGTGCATTTTTAATTTCTGTCGAGAGACAAAGTAGGAGGAGAAGGCTACTTTTCATTCTAAGTTCCATAAACATAGCCCCAAACGAATTCCAATAGTGAGTGTGTATTCATGCATAAGCGTAGAAGGATCGTTGAGCACATTGTCAAAAGGGAGTAGATTGGAAAGGTCGCGAGATTAATAATTATTTTCAGGGGATCCAAGAGTACACATAGCTAAGTAGTGTCAAAGAAAATGGATAGAGACAAATATATCTTGGAGGAGGAATGATTGAAGGCCCACACCATAAGAAGGCACTAGGAAGAACTGGTGTTTCTCTCTTACAATGGCCTAGAAATTTATGTGACTATAAGAGCGACTCGTTAATGGCACTAAGTTGATTGGAGTTTCATGAGCTGAGGAATGAGAGAATGAGAGATGCTTCCAATATGAATTAAGATGTGTTCTATCAAGGGAAATACGTTGGAATTTTTCACAGGAGAGAAGGTCAACACAAAGTCTGTAGTCCAAAGAAAATAAAAACTAGTTGTTGAAGGCCAATAGGAGTAGTAGTGGGCCAATTTGGGAATGAAAGTGGTCAACCTACAACTTCAAGTGGAATGAGTTGTTTGAAGGAAGAAAAAAACAAATAAAAGGAGAGCCTAAGGAAAGTGTATGTGGCCATTGAGAGTCCGGTTTCGATGATAAAGAAATGGAATCAAAGGAAATTGACTCTATGAACCCTATTTAAGCCATTGTACTGACCCATCCTTAAATGAGACTAGTAAGGTTCATCTGAGCCCGAGTTAGTATAATCGGCCTTTGGTGAGCTTTGGCTCATGGCAAGAGAATCACGAGTGAAGAATAGGTCGACCTCTGACATGCCCTCTTGATGTCCACCATATACTCATTTAAGGAATTTGATTATTGTGTTGTAAATAAAGAAGGTATTCCACTGTGAGCTTGAATTAGGCGTGTGGATTTTTCTTTTCATCACTACTTTGGTAAGGCTTCTATTTATATGGGTGTTTGGATTATGGGAGGAACAAGGCAAAATACCTTATGTATTCTTTTGTGGGAGGATTAAGGTGAAAGACCTTGTGTATTCTTTTGTGGGCGTTGTGATTTTCAGTCATCTAGAGTCATAAAATAATTTTGGATTAAATGTGAGGACGAGTCCTTAGGGAAAACAATAGAAGAGGGAGTGGAACAAAAAGGTGGACCCGCCTAAGGAGAAGGAAGAATCCTGGGTAGCCAAAGTAGGCCACCAAAGGGGCCTGCTATCATGTGGTATTAAAGGATAGTACACTATGAAAATTAAAGAGACTATATCTAGCATAATGGAATACATGATAATGAGAAGCTCAATGGAGAATGTGAGTAGAAAAATAAAGGAACCAAAACCCAAGGCAGAGACAAAGATATAGTGAAGAAGACTACTCATGAAGTCAAGGAAGAACAAAAAATTGGAAGAAGACAAAGAGCACTAGCCATAATTAAATATGAGGAGACTAGAATTTTTAAATCTCAAAATTAGAAAACCAATCAGGTAAATATGGTCTTTACTTTGATTTAATTAGTAAGTGTTGATGGTGTTGGACTCACCAACAAAGGTGATCTCCCTGGTATGAAGTCCAAACTAGACCTCACATTGTTTGGTGTAGGAGTCCCATCCGGTACGATAGCCTAATTGCCATTATCTTAGGGATTTTCCTTAGCCCTTGCTATTCAACAAATGAGAATGTTATGCTTGTAACTTCAAGAAAGAAAGGTGAGTATGCTTGGTGACTTCGTAATGTAACTCTATGTTTGGATTCTCTTACTATCAAAAGGGGGAATTAAAGTTAGCCTCTTGATGAGAGGGAATAGTCCCAACCGAGGAAGAAACACATGTGAAAAACAACAAGGGTTTATCCAGCATCTAGCGGAATAGTCCACAACAGATGCGATAGTCATGAAAAGCAAAGCTCAAGCAAAAACACGTACACCATCCAACGGAGTAGTCCACATGGTGGTGACGGTCATTAAAATAAAGACTATACAAAGATGGTATGTCTCATGTCCGATGGAGTAGTCCGCATAGATGTGACAACAATGATAAACAATACAATACATCTCCAACAATATTAGTACTAAAATAAGTGAAGTAGTTCAACTATCTTTGTACAGGTTAAGAAACCATGCATTACAAACGTTTGAAGAATAGTTTTACAAACAAATAAAAAACATGCGTGGAAATGTGTTGGCCTGAGATAGGCTTCTGAATTAAGCAAAAGTCCAAGACACATATGTACACCATACATCACTAGCCCCAGAAGTGGGACATTGGACCCTCTCCTAACTCCCCAAAGAACTAACTACAGACTCTCAAGGGTCTGTGGGAGGAGCCAAGGTGAAAAGTCCTTTGACCATACAAAGAGGGGGTATATATAGCCAAGGGGTTATAACTAACCCTTGTGAATCTTTGACTTCCCTCATGAATATTTGAATTCTTATGAATTTCGACTTTACATGACTCTTCAACTTCATATGTGGGTATCTCGGAATTCCACTTTATATTGCATTGATTACAACAAGTATGATCCATACTAGTGATATGGCCTAGACAACTCGTGACACAACTTGACATGAGACTACTGACATGTATTGGTTGACTATGGTATCTGTGTCGAGCTGTTCTACTGTTGAGTGATGGTGTGCTCTTAGTGTAACATGTCTTTACCTCTGCATGGAAAAGTGCACAGGGTCTTCGATGGTCTTGGTCTTTTCTTGACGGTGGATGTGAATGTGTCCCTTTCTCTTGCTTGCTCAATGTGCTTCATGTGTTCATTCAACTGCAATCAAGTCTTCAAGCATTCACCTCTTCTCCATCCTATTTGTTGTCATGCCATGTTTCATCGATGTACCTATTCCTGCAATCACTCATGATGAGACGACATCAAATCTAAAAATCTCCTAGTCTAAGATGATGCATTGTTTTATGTTTCGGTGTTGGTGACTCAGAGAGGGACAAGGCACTGAAACTGCATAGAGCACAACTCACGCCGGGATGTGAGGCTTGAGATAAATGTTAGGAAAAATTGTGCAGATCTTAGTGGGTGGAAAATTTGTGCAAAATGGGAAAGCAGTGACAACTGCAAGGAAAAACCCAGCTGGGAGGTAGAATTACATAGTTTCAAGGAGGAAGTCCAGGCAAGGTGTCGAGTTTTTATTGGGCCAATTTGCACAAGTTTTAGGGGGATCACTAGGCAGGTCATTCAGTTGGGATCTATGCAGTTTCTCCTGGGAAGATAGAGCGAGTAGCAGGAGGCATTGGCAGAAAAATCTGCGCAGTTTTCCAAAGGAGGAAAAGATCGGGCTACAGGAGTTGCTGGTCAAAATTGCGCAATCCTGGGAGATAGTCCAGGCTTGGACATAACTATGAAATCCCTTGGTTTATTAAAGAGTGGAGAAGAAGCACTGGTGACAACCAATTCTATGCAATTTTCTGAGTGAGAGGAAAGGAAGTTAGTAAGGAAGCTTGTCTTACAGTTCTACGCAATTCCTAGGCTGATTGTAGAGTGGGGGGGGAAGGGCTGGTGAAAGAAAACCCTTCCCATTTCAAGCATGATTGTAGAGAAGGCCAGTAGGGAAGCCTGCCTGGCAGGTCTACACAATTTCCGGGGACAATGCAGTGACAAGCAGTAGATGCTTGTCCCACATCTCTATGTAGTTTCTACAGGTAGTGCAAGGTAGTTAGGTTGGACAAGTTCTGTGCAATTGTAGAGACCAGTACAACCCTGGGTCGTAGCTCAAGTCATTTCTATGATTGACCAGTGGAAGGCTTGATGGAAGATCTTGCGGGAAGCACAGACTAGCATGGGTTTTGGGATAACTTTTGTGTAGTTTTGGGAGTCAGTCAACTGGCTCATCTCTATAATTGCACAATGTAGGCTACCTAGAGGACAACCTCAATCTTCGCACAATTATTGGCAGTAATGCAAGGTCACTAAGATCGGGTCGAGTTAACGTAGGGTTTTTCGGTCGACAGATTTTTAGGAAAATTGACTAAGTGTGAAAGCAAGTGTACTTGTGCATACATGAAAATGTGATCATACACCTAACACTACTCGATAACAAGACACCTTAAACCAATAAGACAACATGTGCTCAGTGACTCAAATGTTAAGAGTGACAAGTGCAACAGTTGAAATATGTCTTTGAATCACTGTGACGAAACTTGTACGACAATTGAATCAAAGGTTAAGAGTGACAAGTGCAATAGTTGAAATATGTCTTTGAATCACTGTGACGGAACTTGTACAACAATGTTTACAAATTTGTGTGTGAGTGTGACCGATGTTGATAGAGTGGAAACAACTCATACACACAAAGACAAATCTTCAAAATTGCCAGAACAAATTCACAAGCATGACATAGAAATAAATATGCCAAAAGACGACTAGAAGTCAATGAAGGAAAAGGGTGTGAAGACTCGATAAGAGCTCATAGAATTAGCCTGAGTGTTTGGGACCATCAAGGGGAAAAACCAAGGATCCAAATTTGGATGCAGGCCAAAATTTTGGAGGGTGTCGTAGTCCCTACAACACTTGGCGAAACACTAGTTGAATACCAACTTTTCCGTTTCAGTTCATTTGCAGCACAGGGACTTGGCCTTCTAGGAAGTATTGATTCATTGTGCAGGTTACTTTGGCTTCACCACTTACCCCATGGACAGACATGGTTCACCTTGTACCAACTCAGCCAAACACATCAAGATTTTTAGCTAGATCACAATGTTTCAAAATCGGGAAGGGTAGTTTGGTTCATGAGCTTAAGATTTGCAGAGTATAAGTTTTCATCTCTAGTGTTTCTCCACTTCCAGTAGGCCTGGACAGTACCCCAGCGAAGTCATGCAGGAACACAAGCATTGCTCTACTATCAGCGAGCTTAGTCAGTACCCTGATGGAGTTGCATGCTTCACCTCTTTGTGTAGGAAGCATTTCTCTTATTTCACCTTTGTATTTTTTTTAAAAGAGGAATGTGCATAGGAACTTAATTTTTTTTGGGGTGGAAGAGGGATCCCGACTTATTGAGACTAGAAGAGGTTGTTCCTTCAAGGAAGCATGTAAGACCTCTCATTTAGGTTTTCTCATTTAGATTTTTCCCCTTCTTCATTTATACTAGTTGGATTAAGCTTAAACACACAAAGCAGAAGAATGAATATAGACATGGGGTTTCCTAGTTTGGACATAAGCTCATGGTTTGACCAGAACATCCCTTACAAACAAATTGTATTTTCCATGCAGGCTTCGTCGGCCAAAAGTTACAACCATGGATAGAGTATACAGACATAGGAATGGCCATGTGTTGCAGTGTAATAAGACTCTTTAAATTCATCCACATACTTATTCAAAAGCCAGAACACAGTATGGGCACAACATTTATGTGCGTAGTGAAAATAGAAGGAAAAATCAACGCGAAAGGGAAAAACAAGACAAGGAATGAGTACACAACAAGTAAACAAAACCAAAAGACAAGAAAGCAAATGGCTAAAGAAAACATAATGAGAATAAGAAAACCATGTCGGACTATGAGTGCAAGACGACTGCAAGGAACAAAAACTAAGATGTATATAATCCTACTCTTATCCTAACAGCTAAACAGTCGGGATTACGTGACATGAAATTTCCAGTGAAGCCATCATAGTTGTTCATGACTTGCAACCACAGAGATACAGGTAATTAAAAAAAATAACAAATAGTGTGCAACAAAAGATAAAAAACCTTGAAAATATTGGACATGGAAAGGAAGTTCTTCCCTGTGGGAAAAAAAATGTGTCACGGCCACCCAATACCACTTCTTACCTTTCTGATGGATACTATTATTCAGCAAACCTCGAAAGCCACTTGTGAGTGTGTTTTCATCTACAACGAGCTTCTTAGTGATCACGAGGAAGGTTTGAAGCTTGTTGCGTACAACATGGCTTGCCATGTAAGATTGTTCCAACCATGAGCGATTGGATTGTGAAGTTCATAATGGTTGTTTGGAAGGTGTCGTGACCTATGAAAAGATGACTTTCTAATTGGAGAGATGGGATCACAATGGGTATATTGTAGAGAAAAATAAATATGATCATTCTCATTAGTCATGCGAATACAGTGAGGACCTACCATAACCATTAGGGCAGGCTGAAGTGCCTCACCCTCTTGATAGAAATATGAGGAGAAAGATGTGAAACAATGAATATCGAGGAGCATGAAGTAACTTTCATTGAATGTACTATTGGGAAAATTATAAATTGCATGACAGTCACCTGAGACGAGGACATGATCAAATGAGTTTGTTAAAATATCAGATTCGCAATTTGAAATGAAGAAAGACAAATTTATTTGAACAATCTTGTGAATGCTCCGATCAATGGAACCAAGTTCACCACTAGCTAGACATGACGCACCACCCCACTGCAACTGGTGAAAAATTGCGTAGGCATCATGGTTAGCATAGGAATTTGAAAGCAATGCTAGCATTATGAATGTGTGAAAGTAGTTGGAGTATGGTGAAATGAAAGGAACTTGATTCACGTGATAGATTGTGCACTCATCATCACACAAGGGGATTATAAAAGCATACCAAACATAACTTGTTTCTTTGTAAGCATAACAACATATAGCATACCTATCTTCTCCTTTTGATTCCCTTTTTATCACAATTCCTCATCAAATGTGTATCCATCAATAACATAGCAAGCACTACCAAACGTAACAAGCTAAGTCACTATGTACACAATCAACCTTACAACACAATGTGAAACTCAACATGCCATGTCTTTGTTCTATTGTTGTTTCTCCTTTGTTGTTCCTTTTCTACTCCTTTTCCATTGCTTCTCTTTTTTTATCAATGACAACAATGCCATCAATTAGGACCTAATGGTAAAAATGGCCTTGTGAGTTGATTCATCTATTTTTTCCACTCTAAAAACATCAATACGAAAGACAAAAAACATAATGGTCCATTCCAATTCATACCTCCCCATTTTTTGAGGCTTTTGGTCACCAAAATATTTTACTAAAGGGGGTGAAGAAAAAATTCCTCTATTTTCCCCCTTGAATACCATAATTCTTTTCTTGGAAGTTTTCCTTTCAACCAAGTGTACCAAAGCTCATGTTTTTCATACCTAGTAGTTATGGACCTATTCTACAAAATTGGCCTCTCTATCAACTCTGCCTCATCATATGAATCAAAGTCCTCTATGGAAGGTAGGACTTCCTCCTCTTCCTAATCCAACATGGAAGACTCATAGAGTCTACAATTTTCCACATTCACTACTAAGTAAAGGCACATGTATGGAGGTACCAAGGATGTAAACATTATTTCCCACCTATTCCATTTTATGAGAACGACCATAGCATAGGGCCTTGGTTTTCTTATGAAGACACTCTAGCCTCTCCTTTTTCAACTTTAACCATACTTTGTCTTCCACTCTAAATGAATTATTTTTTTTATGATTATTATTCCTGGATTTATACTTCTCCTATGACTCCTTCAATGTCTCTTATACTTGTAAATGAATATACCTAGTTTTCTCAACATTTTTTAATCCCTAAAGCATCCCTTGTGAGATCCTTCATCACTCATCTTTGTTGTCCATATGCAATATCCAAATGTGCAAGTGGAAAATATTCAAAATAAGTTTAAAATAGGTATTTACTAATAGAAGTGTGGATTACCCTATTAGAAGAGTGTTGTATATATACAAGATTTTAATTCTAAGTCTTTATATTCTTTTGATTGTCAGCCGTCAAGAGATGTATGAAATCCGTATTGACTACTTCTATTGGTCCATCTGTCTATGCATGAAATGTTGTAGACCTCTTAAAATTTGTGTCCATATTATCACATAATGTAGTCCAAAATTCATTGAGAAATCTAGTGTCCTTGTTTGAAACAATGCTCCTTGATATCCTAAAGTGTACCCATAACTATTTAAAACATAAGGTTGTCTCTTATTTCCATTTTATGGTATTTTCATAGAGAATGATAATGCACATATTTCTAACCCTATCAACTACCATGAATATGTAGTCATGTCCCTTCCTAGATGTTGGTTAACCTTCAATAAAGTTCATGGAAATTTTTTCCCTAGGACAAGTGGGTATAGGCAAGGGATGATATATACCCTATTTCTTGTTACTAGGCTTGTTGGTGCAAAAAAGCATACATCCTCTAGTAAACTTGGCTACATATTCTTGTGTTACAGGTCAACATACATACCTCTGTAAGTTGGGCATTGTCTTCCCTACACCAAAATTCCCTACAACCTTGAGGTGTGACCCTCTATGATTAGTTTTAGTCACTCACCTTTACGAACACATAACTTGTCTAGTCTGCATAGTAACCCAGTACAGATATGATAGTTAATTATGCTATCTCCATTCCCTATAGGAATCTATCTCTGCAATTGCTAAATTTCCTCCTTGAAGATATCATCCTATATATATGTGATATGTATCATACAAGGAATGAAATGAAATGAAATAAATTAAATGGAATACATTGATAATGTTAGAGAATTATATATTACAGAGCAATGGAATACATAAAATATTGCAAAAATATAAACACAAAAAATGCATAAAACATCACAGACACATATATGCGTGGTTCTCCCAGTTTGGGCTATGTCCACAGAGAAACAGCTAGTCCTTCTTTTTATATTATCCAACAAATTGAAGAGATACAACCTACAACAGATCTGTTGTAATTCCCTCTTTGCTCTCAATCTCCTCTCTCTTCCTCACTCAGAATACATATATACATAGACGCAATATAATTCCCTATATATAGTGAGGGGTTACCTTCTAGGGCAAAAACCCCTAAATTAAACATAACTTCTACTGTCAAATCTCTGCCTAATGAATGACCTAGATTGACTAAAAAATTACAAGCTTTTACAAGGCAATTTTACATCTTTTCTTATCTTCAAGGGCATTTCCCCTGATCCCCCCACCAGAGGGGGCTTCCTATGGTCGTAGCCGCCCCCCCTAGACCCCCCCTTGCAGCAAATATTTTACAGGTGGTGTTGCCGCCCCATTACAAACTGGGGTCCAAAGCGGCGATACTTTTGAATACAGAAGATAATCAGGCTCCACACACAACAATCTCCCACTTGGAGACTAATTATAGCAACTCCACCACTGCTTCATTTGTTGGACAATGACTTCACCTTTGACCTGGTTATTTCTTATCTTCTTCATCATACTTGAAGACCAATTGAAACTAAGAAAATTCTCAGTTTCTCCCTAGTTACAACTTTTGTTAACATATCTGTAGGATTCTGGTTAGTGTGTATCTTTTCCAGCTTCAATTATCCATATTCCAACACTGACTGTATGAAATGGTACATGAGTTGTATATATTTAGTCTTGGAGTAAAATGCAGAGTTCTTTATAAGATGTATGGCACTCTGGATGTCACTATATAACTTTCCCAACTCTTGCTTCTTACTCAATTCATCCAGAAACCTTTGTAACCAAATCATTTCTTTACTAGCCTCTGTAGCAGCAACATACTTTGCTTCTGTTGTTTAGAGTGTAAAAACACTTTGCAGTTTTGAGACCCAATTGATAGTTGTTCCACCAACATAAACACATACCCTGTTGTGCTTCTCCTATTATCTCTATCACCCGCCATATCTGTATCAACATATCCCTGTAGAGAATGTTTGTACCACCAAAGCATAATGCTTGATTTGTGGTACCTCTCAAATACCTGAGAATCCACTTTACCACCATCCAATGTTCTTTTCCTAGATTATTCATGTACATGCTTAAAACTCCCACTGCATGTGCAATATCAGGCCTTGTGTAGACCATTGCATACATTAAGCTTCCAACTGCTCATTCACATGGAACTTTAGACATATGAGCCATTTCTTCCTGAGTCTTGGTATTCTCCTCCTTACTTAATTTGAAATGTCTAGCCAAATGTACACTAACTAGTTTTGCATTTTGCATATTAAACCTTTTCAACCCTTTTCTATGTACTCACTTTGAGACAATGTTAATTTGCGATTCTTCCTATCTCTAGTTATTCTCATACCAAGGATTTGTTTTGCAGCACCCAAATCCTTCATTGCAAATGACTTTGTCAATTTTATTTTGAGTGCATTTATTTCCTACATGTTAGAACCTACAACAAGCATGTCATCTACATACAATAACAATATAATATAGCTGCCATCATTTTTCCTTTTGAGATAGACACAATGATCAGAGTGACATCTAGTATAACCTTGTTCAAACATAAACCTGTCAAATTTTAAATGCCACTGCCTTGGAACCTGTTTTAAGCCATACAATCTCTTCTTCAACCTGGACACTAGTTACTCCTTCCCTTTTACCTCATATCCTTATGGCTGCTGCATATATATCTATTCCTCCAAATCCCCATGGAGAAAGGTTGTCTTTATATCTAACTGCACAAGATGCAAATCTTCAGCTGCTACTAGACTTAAAATAGTTATGATTGAAGTCATTTTAGCAATAGGAGAAAATATCTCATCAAAGTATATACCCTTTTTTTGTGCAAACCCTTTCATCACAAGTCTAGCTTTATACCTTTTTCTACCTCCATCTTCTTCCTTCAACTTGTAAACCCATTTATTCTACAATGTTGT
>APFE030771056.1:120047-142785 GCA_000404065.3 Pinus taeda
TCCTCTGGAATACCACCATCCAAGGAACTTGAAGGCCCTCTATTTATTAGATAAACAATAGTATCTATAGCATCTGCCCAAAACTGTAAAGGAAATCCTGCATGCAATCTCATGCACCTTTAACGCTCCATGATTGTCCTGTTCATCATTTCTGAGACACCATTTTCTTGTGGTGTTCTTGGAACTGTTTTCTCTCTACGAACTCCATTGTCTGAATAGTATCTGTCAAACTCTTTGTTGCAATATTCACCTCCATTGTCTAATTTGAGAAGCTTCAACATTTTTCCTGTCTCATTTTCAACCAAAGCTTTCTATTTCTTGAAAGTATCAAATACATCAAATTTATTTCGAATACAATAAATCCAAGTTTTCCTGGTTGCATGATCAGTAAAAGTAACATAATAACGAGAGCCACCAAGATATGATACTTGAGAAGGTCCCCATACATCTGTATGCACAAGCTCTAATTTTTCGCTCTTCTTTTCTTTCCCAACTCTAAGGAATTTGTCTCTCTTATGTTTTCCATAAACACAATTCTCACATAATTTTAAATCAACATGCTTCAAACCTCGCAACAAATTTCTTGAGTGAAGAATCTGCATCCCTTTCTCACTCATGTGCCCAAGCCTATGACGCCACAATGCCGTATCTTCTCCTGTAGAGGTTAAAGAATTAACAAAATTAGAAATACCATTGCATAAATACAATGTACCAACCTTTCCTCCTTTCACTATTACTGGGGATCCTTTAGTGACCTTCCAGGTTTTCTCTGTGAAAGTAGTTACGCAACCTTCACCTCCCAATTGCCTTGTTGAAATTAGGTTTTTCTTCAGATCTAGAACATGCCTTACCTCCTTCAATAGCCATTGATTTCCATTTTTCTGTTTTATGAAAACTATACCCATTCTAATTATTTTACAAGGTTTATCATCACCCAATCGATCCTGTCCAAAATATCCTTGAACATAATCATAAAAATGCTTCCTATCAGGTGTGGCATGGAATGAGGCCCCTGAATCTACCACCCAGGTATCAATAATATTTTCTAATGAAAGAAGCAAAGCATCTTGCAACACATCACCTGTTACATTCACTTCATGATTATTTTCTTGCTATGCGTCTCCTTCTTTTCCCTTTTAAGAATTGTAGTCTTTCTTTAGGTGTCCTTTCTTCCTGCATTTCCAGCACACTATCCCTGATATGGACTTGGATCTACCTTTTCTTGACTTATTGTGATATCCAAGGCTCTTTCCTCTTTCCATTTTTCTTTCCTTAGTCTCTGCAGTCAAAGCATTTCCTGATGTCTCACCGGAGCTTTTCTGTTGCATTTCCTTGCTAAGGATTGCACTGACAACATCATCAAATTTTAAAGTACTAGATCCAGAGATAGAGTAACTAATGGCCATAACTAAACCATTCCAACTTTTTGGCAATGAGCAGAGAAGTAACAGAGGCCTAACTTCATCATCAAAACTTACCCCTACAGAACTTAATTGACTGGTAACTGTATTAAACTAATTTAAATGATCAACAACAGATCCACCTTCTGAAATCTTCATATTAAATAAACGCTTAATAAGAAATACCTTATATGAGGCCAAGGGTTTTTCATATGGTTTGGCCAATGCCAACATTAAGCCCTATATTATCGTTTCCTTTGAAATATTAAATGCTAACAATGCCGCTAGGCACAACTGTATTGTTCCGAGTGCTTTTCTATCAAGAATATCCCATTCCATGTCTGTCATACTCGTCTGCTTCTTTGTCTTTCCACTCACTGGTTGGTATAGATCTCTCTAGTACAAATAACCTTCCATCTGCATCTTCCACAGTTGGAAGTTTTGGCCATTAAATTTTTTGACCCTAAACCTATCATCTTTCGCCATTGCTCCCACTCGAACTAGGAACCCTTCTCTCCAGTGAGTTTGTCAGCCAAAAAAGACCTTCGCCATTGATACCAGCTGTTAGAGAATTATATCTTACAGAGCAATGGAATACATAAAATATTGTAGAAATATAAACACAAAAAATGCATAAAACAAGAGAGACACAAATATACATGGTTCACCTAGTTTGGGCTACATCCACGAAGACATAGCTAGTCCTTCTTTTTATATTATCCAACAAACTAAAGAGATACAACCTATAGCAGATCCATTTAATTCCATTTTTTCTCTCAATCTCCTCTCTCTTCCTCATTCAAAATACAGATATACATAAACGCAATACAATTCCCTCATATATAGCAATGGGTTGCCTTCTAGGGAAAAAACCCCTAAATTAAACATAACTTCTACCATTAGATCTCCGCCCAATGAATAACCCAGATTGACTACGAAATTACAAAATTTTACAAGGAAATTTTACATCTATTCTTAGCTTTAGGGGCACTACCCTCGATGCCCTAGCCAGGGGGGGTTCCCAAAGGTCGCAGTCGCCCCCCTTGCAGAGAATATTTTACAGGCAGCGTTGCTGCCCTATTACAAACTAGGGTCTAATGAGGCAATACCTTTGAATACAGAAGATAATCAGGCTCTACACCCAACAGATAAATATAGCAGAGATTACAATAACATGGTGGAAACCAAACTTCTATTAATAAATCAAGTGACATAATAATATAGAACACAAATTGGCTAGAATGGTGGTAGCTATATTTAAACAGAGAGAGATCACATTTTCAAGCATTTACAAAAGTTATTACAACAGGTCAAAATAATGACCTTTTAACATTAAGAAATAACCCTAGAAGTCCAAAAACCTAACTATAGAAGATGAAATGTCAAAATGTTTGCAATCCCCAAGGTGGTTAGTTGATACATCAACTTCGCCAAGGTGAAAATTTTACATATAATATATATTTGGGATGCACAATAGGTCATTGGAAAGAACTGTTACAAATTTTGAGTGTGAATAAGGTACGCCATGTCAACCCTTAGCCGACCCAAATTTCCAAGTTGGTTAGGGCCACCAAATGACCTTAAAAGTTTAGGACCCAAAACTCATAGCAAAACTACCAAGAAGATAGAGAATCATTGAGGAAGAGGTGTGTGGCCATTGACATGCACCTAGATCATTCCTCCCTCCTCCAAAAATAATATTTTCCATTACATTAAGTTTTCTCACCTGATAGGGAAACTTCTATTCAATTTGTCTTCTCATGAGTCACGTTCCTTGGTAAAGAAGCTACCCTGATTTGACTATCCAATACCTTTGTATGTGTTTTTTGTGCGTATCCTTTGTCTTGGTTTTTGTGATATGATCTACTATAACATATTCAATGTAATCGAGATTGAGTCTTGTGGGTCAATTTCTTGTATGCCTCCAAGGTTCCCAACAAAGGTGGAAAACAGGGTCGAAGCAACTCCACATTAAATACTTGGTGCACTCCAAGCAAAGTGGGAATGATCAAGTCAAAATCATTTTCACTAATAACCTTTATGATTGTGTTAGACCCATTTTAGAGTGGTTTGAGCTTTGTATAGTGGCCTGTGAGGTGCTCTTTTTGTAAATTTAATGTCGCCTTATCACCAACATGAAGCTTATGTGGAACCATGTGCTAGTGATGTCACTACATGTACTTGGCATTGGCTTTCTACAAAATATCATGGACATGTTCTTTTAAGTGTTGGATCCATTCAGATTTTTTTGTCATATATACCTCAACCTGGTCATGGGAGGACGTTTTTGGTGAAGATGTAATGGTAATTGCTACATAAATTGGGGCTAATGGGTGGAAATCCAATCAAATTTTGAAAGGACTGTTACTAATATATATTTGGAGGGATTTGTTATAGATATGTTGAACATATGGAAGGATTTCATCCCATGTACATGGATGCTTAGAGTTGTACATGCACAAGGTATGTGTAATTATCTTGTTGACCACTAATGTTTTCCCATCTGATTACGTATGTAAGGTAGTTGATTTGGTTAACTTGTTATCCATGATAGATCATGGGATGGGCAAAAAGGTGTTAAGGAATCTATTGTCCTTACCTAAAATAATGGTCATAGGTAACCCAAACATGATCAAATAAGAGTTTAACAGTGACTTTAGTTGTGATATTCTTCTTGCCTGGCGCTAAAATGGCCATCTTAGAGAACCAAACAACAACCATAAACACACAATCTATACCGTGATTTTTTAGTGGAAAATCTAACATATACTCCACGGATATTGACTCCCGGGGTTTTTCTAGGGTAGTTAAAGGATTGTACAATTCCTAATTCTTGATGGCTGGTTTAACAATGACACAAATAGTGCATGATTTGATATACCACTAGACATCTTATTCAAGCTTTGGCTAGTAGAAATTCTTCTTAAGTACTGCTAATGTCTTCTCCACACCAAATTTACCTACCACCTAATTGTAATGTGCCTCACATATCATCTTGGAACACTCACTTGAAGGAACAAAAATGTGTTGAGGTAGCACGAGAGAACACCCTAGAGGTGGGATTCTAAAACTTGTTTTTCTATGATCAACATGTATTATGTGGTAGAAAATGCAGAGTATCTATAATATAATTGTGACCAATTAGAGGTCTCAAGCCCTAAAGAGTTAATGATTTTTCTTAACATCACAATTGGGGGTAGACAAAGGTAGTCTGCAACATGATTGTAGCTACCCTTCTTGTATTTGATGTTCAAACAGAATTGTTGCAGGTATGTGGAATTTTTTAAATGGAGATCATTATATAACTTTAATTATGTCTACATAAATTGCAAAGGCTTGAGATTAGCATAGATGATCATCTTCTTCCATGGAATATAATGCTTCCATTATTGGCAGGCCTACACAATGGAGTACATCTCCTTGTCATAAGTGGGGTATCTCCATACAGTATCAAAGAGTGTTTCACTATGATAGGCCACTGGATTCCCTTTCTTGCTGAGGATTACACCAATAGCATATTTAGAGGCATTTGTCTCAATCTAAAATTATTGTTGTAGTATGTACAAGGTCAACACTCATGCAGAGAAAAGGTGGTGTTTGGGATCCTCAACTTCTTTCTCCCGTGAACCAGACTAGGAAAAAATTTCTTTTGCTCCACCCTTGGTCACTTGATTTAGAGCTAACTGATATAAGAAAACTCCAACATGAACCTTTGATAGAAGTTAACAAGACCCAAGAAGCTATGTAGTTCTTTTAGAGTCATTAAGCTTGGTCAATTTTGAATGATTTGGACCCTCATTGGTTCCACATGCACCCCATGTTCATCCACAATGTTGATGGGCCTCGAAATTAGACACAAATTTAGGCCCATATAACATTTCTTAGGCATATGAAGGTTATATTAAACATCTCCTTCTACACTTCATAATAATTTTTTTAGATTTAATATGTCCTTTGGAAAGTTTAGAGGTAATTACATATTATATGCCTAATATATTTTTTTTTGCAAAATATTGAGAGAATATGGAGTAAATTACTGATGAGATAATATAGGGACTTATTCCTTACTACCGGATGGAATAGGATTGGATAATAAATGAAAAAAATATCATGAAATTATTGAATAAATTTTCAACCTCCACTAACTAGGAAAATCTAGGGATGTGTTCCTATTATTTAATGTAGATTCCTAGTGTTGGGAACCAGATCCACTATTTGATGGATTTTGTTGGGGAAATCTTCCTCATTTCAATAATAATGCTTCCTCATTAGTTTGTATGAGTACCAATTCAAATTTTCATTTAGAGACATGTATTTCTTAGTCTTCTTGTAGAGAAAACTTGTTATTTATCAACTCCACTATCATTTCTAGCAGTGATGTACTTGGATTGATTCAAATAATGAAGTTTGGTGCCATTTTGAGCCTATAAATATTTTTTTCCTCTATAGGAATCTGGTTCTCCTTAGACTTGGCAATCCTAGGAGCCTAAGATCCCTCTTGAAAATTTGTTTGTTTTCTTTGAATGTCTTTTTCACTTGCATCTTTTATTTCTGCCTTTAATATTCATGTTTCATTTATTGTAGGTTTCATTGACTAAATGATTGAAGTGATTTTTTTGTAGGTTATTTATAATTTCAAAAGCATGATTAATCCTTATAACATCTTAGAAAATTGATATTCATCATTAAGCTACTTGGATTGGTTTACTATTTCACAAATCTAGAGTTTTTGGAAGTCCCTTGTAGCAAAATAATAGTATTTGTTTGCTATTTTTTAGAAACTGTTAATGATATTCATTTGAGATGATTACACTTTTATTGGGTCATAAAAAAATTAAAATTAATAACAAAATTCACCCCATATAATTTTAAATTTATTATGTTAGGCATTTGGTAGGTTAACTAGCTCACTAGTTCTTGAATTTGTAGTTTTTATTGTAATTTCTGCTATTTTTTAGAACGTGTTAACAAGGGTATTTAGGATTGATTCCACTTGGAATGGAGTCATAAGAAATATTATTTAATAATAATAAAATTCCCCTCCCATTTTAATTTGACTTACTTGGTCATTCGGCAAGTTATCTTTTTCCTATAGTAAATCACCTCTTGTAGCACTCCTGTAGCACATGTAGACTTGATCATATTTGCTCCAAAGGCCTCATTTTTATAGCTTATGCCTGAATCATGACCCCTAAGATCTAAATCCATGATTTAAGAAGAACAAAAATCTCTTAAGCCTTGCCTCTTCTCATTTATGGTTAGTAGACAGATTCATGACTTGAAGAGCATAATGATGATTTTCATGATTACTTTATGAAGAACTTTATGAAATTTGCTGAAAAAATCTCTATTGAATGAAGTGATTAAAGAATGATTTCATTTTGTTTCGTACATCTTAAGCTATGGTTTCCATTTTCAACATTTCTATTTCTATTTCATAGAATAGGCTTCCTTTTGATGTACCATTTACACTCTACAAATAGATTAATGTTTACATTTCTGCAAATAGGATTAAAATTTACATTCATGCAAAGTAGGATAGATTTTCGTTTCTGCAAAAGTAACTAGGATTTCCTCTCTACAAAAGAAATTATGTTTCCTTTCTTCAAATAGAGTAACATTTCCATTTATGCAATTAGTTTAGGCTTGGATTTCAAGGAATTCACTTCATTGCATCAGATCAACTAAAGAATGACACATTGCATGTTTCACATATAATTTCGACACCTCTTATGATTATACAAACCTTAGTTTGATCACTTAAGTTGGTAGCCTTCGGAGTTGCAACATTCTTGCTGCAATACTAGGGATCATAACTTTTTGATGTCGTTTCCAGTGAGATGTCAAAGTGTGCATTGTTTTCTTCCATAGTTGATTCATTTCTTTTACTTTTTGCGAGAACAAAAAAAATTATTAGTCATATTTCATTGCAGTGAATTATCATTCTTATGCAAAAAAATTTATTATAGAAATACAAAACAAAAGCATCTCCAACACCAAACCCCCCACTTGATCATCCACTTTTGTAGGTAGAAGAAGAGGATGTGGAAAAGAAGATAGGAGAAATGGATGGATATGATGGCAATGAAGAAGATTATCTTGGATTTCCCATTCAAGATATGGACAATAGTGTTCATATGAAGAACATCCCTCCATATTTCCTTCCCGAATTCCATGGTATGAGGTCATAGAATCCAGAAACCTTTCTCTTTGAATTTGAAATCCTTGGTAGATCTTATGGTTACTTATTAAACATTCAAAAATTGAGATTATTTTCGGCAACTTTGAAGTATAAAGCTCTTAAATGGTTCATGAGTTTAGGGATTAATTCAATAAGATCATGGAATGATATGCAAAAAGTATTTCTAGGAAAATGTAAACATGATGATCTTAAAGAAGAAATATTTACAATGAATAAAAAAGAATATGAGAACCTTGAGGATCTAATATGGAGATTTAGGTATAATGTTGATAGGGGGGAATTACATCATTTATGATTTGACACACTAAAAACCATCTTACTTAGAACGATTAGGGATGAGTGGATTGATCTCCTTGATCTAATGAGTACAAGTGATGTATACCAATTATCATTTGAAGGAATTTGTGAAACATTCAAATGCATATCAAGAGGAAGGGCAAGACTACGTAAATCAATGTCAAGATTGGTAAGTCAAGCTAAAATTGGAAATTTTCTTGATAACATCAAAACATAAATCCTTAGCAATCTAAGCGAACAAGTAGAAATTTAATAATACAAGATGAGAAAAAAATTGTTGATATTTTAGTTGGCCATGCAGAATCACATGCTATTAAATATTGCCCATCATTACTGAGGCTGAAGGAAGTTTACCAAGAGGACAATGGAGCAAGTCAATCATCAAAGAAACTATGTTATGTAGCTCCAAGAATACCATGGAAACCTATTGAATGTAGTATGATGCAAGAACCTAATTCACAATTTTAAGGTTATGCACATCCATCTCAAATTAATTGGAACACACCCTTTCCTAAGCAACCTTGTTCATCTCAACCCAAAACCAATCATGGCAATAAGGTTGGCAAGGACCTTATGGGATAAAACGAAAAATATTTGATCAATATCCTCCATATCCAACTCCATGTTATCCCTACCATCCACCTCCACCACAACCACAACCTCAACCACATCCATCTCAAAGATCCACTCCCACTCAACTACGTGTTCCACCATTTCCAAACCCACACAAGGAAATAGCTAATCCCACTTAAAATGTTGAGGTACAACACTTCCAAACAACTCCTCTTTATCTAAATGGTATTCATATTAGCTCAAGAAGGGTATTACAAAAAAGAGATTTTCCTTATGTGTTTGAAGAAAAACATCTAGAAGAAGAAGATCTAGAAGAATCATGTATCACATTTCATGGGGAGCAACCATTGGCGCCTAATATTGAAGAGTTTCTATTATGCTTACCATCATATCCTCTATATATGCAAGGGACTAATCAACAAAAAGTTGAAGATTTGAACAACATAGAAAAATAAGACATGAAGAATGATCCATATGAACAAGCAAACCAAGCGAATAAAAAATATATTAAAGTTTGGTTCTAGAAAATCAACAAGATGGAGCATCACTCTCTTCTTCAACAATGCTTGGTATCATCAAAGTCAAATAATTTTGTCTCTAATATTCAAGTATATTTCAAAGCGTATGTTTCAATCCTACACATGAGTTTATATGTTATATTTTTATGCACATGGTTCAATTGGAAGTATTCCTACACTTTAAAGAGATTTTGTTTTTTCAAGTAGAGTAGGACAAAAAAAAAGAAAAATGGAAAAAGAGAGAAAACAAAGAAAAGAATAAAATTTTAGGTGAAAACTGCTTTTGAGGTGCCTGAGATTGACTCACTGATTGAAAACCTTCTCGAAGTAGTTAGTGGGTTGAAAATAAAAAGTAAAAAAAGGAAAAGATCCTAGGTGAAAACCTCCTTTGAGGCACCTAGGTAGACCCACTAGTTGAAAAATTCTTTGAGGTAGCTGGTAGTCCTAAAGAAAAAATGAAAAAAAGAGAAAAAAAATGGAAAAAAAGACGAAATAAAAAAAATTAGTTTTTCTAGTTGCATATATGTGTTTTCATGTAGGTAATCCTCCACCTGCATAAGGAAAATAAACAGGTTAGTGTCGCAAAAGGAGAAAAGGAAAGAAATGAGCAATGAGGCAAGAAAAAAGTAAAAAAAAATCAACCTTGGGCTTCTTACCTTCCCTGAAAACTGCTCTAATGGGACCAAGGCCATGTCAATTCATCACCCTAATCCATTTATGGCATTCACCCATCATTTCCAAGCATTTTCCATCCATTTCCCTCTTTTTCCAAAAATGTTAGAGGAAGTCTCTATTTTGCTACACGATAAACAGGGAAAAAATTATTTTTACCATATCTCGAAAATGGTGCATCCATTGGCCAAGATATTTCATGGGGATATGTATATTTATGATGGTAACATTCGTAAGGAATTTCAAAAAATTCATTGGATGAGATATTTAATGGAGAGATGCGTAAGGATGATGGAAATATGTTCACCAAATTTAAAGTCAATCTAATCTACCGTTTGAGAGATATGGATAAAACAATTATGCTATATGATCATTCCAAAACCATCGTAGCAGTGACCATAATTTCCACATGAGCATGATCCACATGGAAAAAGGGTTCATAGCTTATGTTATTCATCTAGGAACAAGAGGAGGTTTCCACCATAGCCTCATAGTTCATTTTCCACACCATCTAACATAGAACCCATTTTCACCACTTCTTCCATCCCTTCCACCACAAAAAGGCATATGATCCTTGTCAACAAATTACACATGAATTATCAATATTTTTAAAGGTATCAAATGAAGGAAATAATGATCCTTGGAGGGTCTATGTGACTGCCACAGGAAGACACATAGTCATGTAGCACTCTTCGCAAGCCCTCCAGAAACACAATTAAAATCACTTGGATGAACCAAATTGAAGAATTGTGAAACATGAAACATTGAGGGATCATCTCCTTGGTCTTGGGAAGCCAGAAGATTTCTACAGGGTCACTGATCATCTCCAACACCAACATCTTGATCCAGCATCAATAATACCTATAGTGAAAACTTCGATCAGTCAAGCACATTTCGAGAGAAATTTTTTTAGAGTAAAGCCAATGCATGGAGCAATGAGCATGAGAAGATGACCCCTCAAGAAGGAAACAAATCAACCATTACCTTTGTTCAAAATTAGCATGCAACCATCAAAGGATGATCACTAGAATCTTTAGAACCACAAAAGGAAACTTCAATGGTCTTATCAACAACCTCAATATCACTTGCAAAAATACATCAAGGGTAAGGCCCAGGTATGCAATCCTCAAAACCTCTCCTACGAAATAATTTTAGCTCAAAAGAAACTGTAAGTGTATGAAGGAAACTGTTTGTATAGCCAAACTTAGTACCAGAGAAGCCTCAACCTTATCTAGTAGTTAACTTCAATTTTCCACCAAGACACTTGCACATGTGGGAGAGGAACAAGACAAAAGTGAAGAGGAATCGAGAAAGTGGGTTTTAATCATTTATTCATGATGGAGGAAAATGAGTGTGAAGGGGTAAGTGATGGCCAAATCAGTTAACTCAAAGCACTTGGAGTTTATTTTGCATGCAATGAAAAAATTAGAGAAAATTTTGAAAAAGAAATAATAATGAAAACATCAATAAAAGAATAAATAGGTGGAGCCACAAACTCTTGGCATGCAAAGAATAACTTTAGGATTCAAGTTGGTTTCTACAGGAGTACAAGCAATTTTATAGGAGAAAATGGGGTTGCTACAAGAGAAACGATGTTGTTACATGAAGGAATAAAGCTAACACAGGAGATAGAAAAATTGCTACAAGAAGTTAATAGAGGGCTACAAGAGAAAAAAAAATTATATTATGGTGTTGGATAATGATTAATTAATTGCTACATGGTACATAGAAAAATAACAAAACTACAAAGGATTTTCTATAAACAACGTGGGTTGTATAATGGTAAATTATCCAAGGGTGAAAGGTATCCAAGTTAGTAGGTTTTCGTCACATCATTCCTTTATTTTGCTTCAGTTTATTGACCATCATTTCTCCCTCTCTAACATGAAAGACCTCTTTGTTAAGTGTTTTAATTTCCAAAATTTAATGAGCAAAGAGAATTCAAATTTCTAGTCAAGGGTATTCATAAGAATTTGATGGATAGTATGATGTGTCATGGCTAAGAATTTGTATCAACAGTAAGAGGATTATACTTCAATTAGAATGAAATTAGTAATGAGGTAATGGATTCCAAGAATTATTCTTTTCGCAAGGAGAAGTTCCAAAGGACTACCAAGAAGACAAACCAAAAGAGAGGTGTTTCCCTTATAAATAGAGACCATTACATTTGAAGAATCACCTGAGAGAAACAAGCAGCCTAAGCTTGCATTAGAAGTTCAACATTGAAGAAAAGAAAGAAGAGAAGTAGGAGGAGCAACACATGGACCAACAAATAGGGAATGAAATAGGCCACCATACATGAAGAACCATAGGGCAAGGAGGATAAATAGGTTGCTAAGAGCATGAGTAACAATTTCAATAGGGGGTATGATGGGCCTCCAAATTAGACACAAATTAAGGCCCATATAACCTTTCTTAGTCACATAAAGGCTACATTAAACCTCTAGTTCTACACTTAATATAGTTTTTTTACCTTTAACATGTTTTTAGGAAGGTTTAGAGGTAATTTCATATTATGCGCCTAATATTATTTATTTTGGCAGAATATTGAAAGAATATGGGGTAAATGATGAATGAGATAATACAGGGACTTTCTCCCTACTACAGGATGGACCAATATTGGACAATAAATGAAAAAAATATCATGAAACTATTGAACAAATTTTGGAGCTCCACTCATTTAGAAAATCTAGGGATGTGTTCCCTCTCATTTAATGCAGATTCCTAGTGTTGGAAACCATATCCACTATTTTAGTGATTTTGGAGGGGAAAGCTTCCTCCTTTCGAGGAGAATTCTTCCTCCTTTCAAGGAGAATTCTTCCTCATCACTTTCTATAAGTAAAAATTCAAATTGGCCTCTATAGGCATGTATTTATTAGTCTTATTATGGAGAAAACTTGTCATTTAGCAACTCCACTTTCATTTCTAGCAAGGATGTACTTGGATTGATTCAAATAATGAAGCTTGGTGCCATTTTTAGCCTTTAAAGCTTGTTTTAATACATAGGACCCTGATTTTCCTTGGGCTTGGCCATCGCAGGAGCCTTAGAGCCCTCTTGTACAATTTATTTGTTTTCTTTGAATGCCTTTTTCACTTGCATCTTTATTTTTTCATTTAGCATTCATGTTTCTTTTGTTGTAGGTGACATTGGTTAAATGATTGAACTTAGTTTTTTTGCAAGTTATATACAAATTCAAAAGCATGATTCATCCATAGAAAAAAATTGAAAAGTCATATTCATCATTGAGCTACTTCGATTGGTTTACTAGTTCATAAATCTAGAATATTTGGAAGTCCCTTCTAGCAAAATAGTAGTAATTTTCTGCTATTTTTTATAAAGTATTAATGAGTTTCATTTGCTTTTATTCCACCTGTATTGGTTGATCAAAACATTCACATTAATAAAAAATTACCCCATATCATTTTCACTTGATTAAGTTAGGAATTTGGTGGGTTAACTAGCTCACTAGTTCTTGAATTTCCAATTTTTAGAGTAGTACTTTTATGCTATTTTTTTGCATGTGTTAACAAGATTATTTTGGAGTGATTCCACCTTTAATGGTGTCCTAATACATCCTACTTAATAAAAAAAAAATACATCCCATTTGAATTTGATTTACTTGGGAATTCGGCAAGTTATCTCACTCTTGTAGCAAAACTAGGCCTCCTGTAGCACCTTTAGTAGCACTCGTGTAGCACATGTAAAATTGACCATAATTGCTCTAAAATATTTGTTTTTGTCTCTTAGGCTTCAATCATGACCCCTACACTCTAAATCCATGATTGAGGAATACCAAAAACCTCTTAGCCCTATCCTCTTCTCAATTATGGTTAGTGCACAGATTCATGACTTGAAGAACATAATGATGATTTTCATGATTACTTTATGAAGCACCTTATGAACTTTTTTGAAAACATATTTCTTGAATACAGTGATTAAAGAATGATTTCATTTTATTTCATACATATTAAGCTATGGTTTCCATTTCCAAGATTTCTATTTCTATTGCATAGATTAGGCTTCCTTTCAATGTACCATTTACACCCTACAAATAGGTTAATGCTTACATTTCTGCAAATATGATTAACATTTCCATTCATGGAAAATATAATAGCCTTCCCTTTTCGAAAAGCTAACTAGGATTTCCTCTCTGGAAATGTAATTAGGTTTCCTTTCTACAAATAGGGTAACATTTCCATTTTTGCAATAAGTTTAGGCTTGGATTTCATGGCATTCACTTAATTGCATGAAATCAACAAAAGAAGGACACAGTTCATGTTGCACATATAATGTCAACACCTATTAAGTTTGTACAAACCCCAACTTGATAATTTAAGTTGGTAGCCTTGGGAGTTGCAATATTCTTGTTGTAATATTGTGGCTCATTAAATGTATCCCAAGTATTGAATTCTCTACATTCCAAATGAATAACTCTATAGATTAGCATAAAATTTTTATTGTTGTAGGGTGCTCAAGACCTGTCAATTGTGATACAAATGTTTCACCCAAATTCTTTTGAAGTTGAGGATGTCATCCAAATATACAACCACAAAAGTGTGAATGATAATAGGATATCATCCATTATCCTGATAAATGTTGCTAGAGAATTAGTTAAGCTGAAGGGCATGACCAACTACTCGAAAAGGCATTTTTTAGATTTTAATGGTGTCTTTCATACATCAGATTATTCAATTGGAACATGGAGGCAGCATGCTTTCCAATCAATATTACTAAAACAATTGACACCCTTGAGACGATCAAGAAGATTTCCAATCTTGGGGATTGGTTATTTTTTCTTGGCAATGATTTTGTTGAGGGCTCTATAATCAATAAAAACTCTCCATGTCCCATCCTTCATTTTAACTAAAACAATTAGACTCCGATAAGGTGAGGTGGTCGATTGAATTTGTCCCTTTTGGATGAGCTAATTTTTTATTTTTTTAATTCCTCATTCTCCAAGAGAAAGCATCTATATATTCAACCATTAGGTAAAGGATCACTAGGCATTAAGTCAATTGATTTATTGACCTAGTAGTGCAAAAGCACCCCCACAGGTGGACTGAACGTATCATTGTATGTCTTTACAATATTCTCCCGCTTGTTTTTTGTTGTGTAGAGAAGCCTCATGTAATGATTGTGATGGTTATAGTGACCTTCCTTTCACCTTTTGACTAAAACATGAGGAAAAAAAATTTTCAAGTTTATGAGATTACATTTTGATTTTTTTTAGATCAATGAAATTGTAGTAGTTGCGACTACCTTTTGTATCCTATAGATCTAACCTCCGACATTGGAAATTACATTGTGGGGACGAGACTTATAAACAATATGGATTTTTCCACTTATAGGGTTGTTTAAAGTAACATCACAAACATCAAGTGGGGAACATCACACAATCCCTCATCTTTAAGGGCTTGATGCCATTAGACATGCAACACTATTGACTAACATAGATGTCTTATCCATGAATCAGCCAACAAATGGTGTATGGTCAAGGGAGTGGAAAAGTTGCAACTTCAATATTTTGATGACCATAGTTGACATTAGGTTCCTTTGGCTCCCACTTAAATGATGAAATAGAGTGGGGACCCCTTCACACACATATGTGAATGGAAGAGGTGCTCCTCTTCTTCAGTTCTTATAGCTCTTGTAGTGGTATCTTTGTGGTCACTATGGAAACACTAGGTTCTCCATCGATGGTCTACTTTCCTTTATCATATTCTGAATAAAAATCAGATCCATAGACTATTTTCTTTTTAAAGCTCTACAAATAATGATTATTTAGAGCAACATTCATCAATGTTGTACTAGAGGATTTTGTGGAACTCACAACACTTTCCAATTTCGTTTTTTGAATTCTCATTACCATTTTTTGGTTGCATTATGAGCTGGTTATCTTGAGGTTGAATCTCCTTGTTTTTCTCCTTTTTATATGGGTTAGGGCCAGCTTTTCTAGGCTTTTGTTGTGGTGGATTTGTAGACCGAAATTCCATCTTATATCACTAATTAAATTTATTCTCAATTTTGATTAAAAAAAATGAGTGGCTCCCAGTGAGGAGATGTCTAGTAAATCCAACTCCATTTGGATGTACCTATGTAGGTCACTATGATACTTTAAGACCAGATAATAGTAGTAAATTTCAGAGCGGGTGTGCCAAAAATATACTTTTTGCAGATGATGACAAATCCTCCTAACAATAAAAGAAAAAATAAAAATTTCCAAACCCTATAATGTTTAACAATAACATTAAGGTTTGCAAAAGAAATTGTTATAGAAAACCTACAAAAGAGTTTGTAAAATTTGAAAATACATGCCAAAATTTATAGGAGAGAACCCAATGGAAAAAAAAATAATTTTTATTGATACCACCTATGGAGTAGTACATAAATGACTTGGGCCTTTAATGTCCTCCTCCATGGAAGGGTTATTTTATGTCACTACACTTCAGATAGCTTCATTCTCTCTCCTCCAGTTGCAAATGGGAAAAGAAGAAGAAGGGCAAAACTCAATATGGAGATCTCAAGAGTTATGAGACCAGAGTGATGATGATAATAATGATCGCGCGTGTATGGTGAGGAAAAATATCTCAATTTGTAATAAAATGTGAGGATAGATCTATATCTAGTCAAATAATAAAATATTATTAGACCAAATCAAGGTCTAACAGTTATGAGTATTTTATTATATTTAGGAGAGCAAAATATTAATGAAATGGTCAGTAATCTTTGTTTACATAACTAACTCTAAAAATAATGATTATTTGAGTTAATTCAGAAATGTGAGTGAAATAATTAATAAATGAAAATGATTTTATTAATTATTTCTAGGAGATAAGGTCAAAGTAAGGTAGAAATAATTTCTAAATAATGATTTAATAATTATTTCATAGGAAAATGCATAATGATTAATAAATAATGATTTATTTAATTATTTTTGGGTGGTATGGTTAAAATGGGTTAGGAATAATTAATAAACAATTATTCAATAATTATTAGAAGAGATAGAAGTTAAATGATTAAGGAAAAATAAATAAAAAGCGATTTATTTAATTATTCCTATGGATGGATGAGAATATTTTTAATTATTTTCACAAAATATGTAAATATTAAAATAATATGAAATTAATTAAATGAATTTTTGGGTTTTTTTCCAAGTGCCTAAACAATTTTTTTTTAGAGAAATTGGTTCTCTAAGTTACTTTCATGAAAGTGGGTTTTAATGTGTAAATCCATACTACATGGTGTATTTCAATCATCCTAGTTGAAAAGACTAGGTGATCAGTTTTTGGGTGATAAGAGATTGTCCCCCAATGCATGAGTGTTAGAAGTACATTGTATTATTGAAATACATTGTAGGTTCACTTTCACTAGACATCAAGGGGGGAGTCAAATGGGGGGAGAGAGAGAGAGAGAGAGAGAGAGAGAGAGAGAGAGAGAGAGATACTGCACCAAAGGGAAAAACCACGCATGGAAGAGACGAGACCTACTCGTCAAAAAGAAGACTCCATATGGTGTGCACATGACCTTAGTTAGGTGGGGGAGGCATACCCATACTCATTGAGATAACCCAGTACAAATAATAATAGTGTGTCCATCAATGTGGGGTTAAGAAAAATAATACATGAGTCATGGTGTGCTAGCATCAATGGCCAAATAATAATACAATGATAAATGGAGTCCCATATATGTTTCTAGAGTACAAAAGCCGAGACTGATACAATGAATGTTGTTGAACTAAGCACATAAGGCCGAATTCCCCTGAGATAATTAGAGGGGGAGATCAAAACCAAATAAGCCTTGTTGAATAGGAAAGGTCTCTGAAGATCTGAATGATCCAGGTGAAGGAGGGGCATATGTGGTGGGCTCTAGGATTAGCATAAACTAAACCAACCAAATCTACTAAATCGTATCTAAGGTTTGATCAAGAACCGCTGATGGTAGGGCATTTGGGGGGGCTACCCGAAGGGCCACCCCCTCATGAGGTTTGGAACATCTCACACATGCCCGATGAAGGTTGGTACAATCCCCTGGAGCATTGGAACATCAAGTGTATGATTCTCGATCATGGGATAATGGGTTAAATTTGACCATGCTAGAAACAACCATGTCAAAGCCCAATGATGGTTCCCTTTGCTTGATTTGAGACACGTAAGAATGAAGAAATTGGATCCAAGGTACACCACCCTCTAGGCCACTCTCTTGGAATAAATATTTCAAATTTGATATTGGAGGATCTGCTAGAGTTGAGACAATGAGAAGTCCTCAACAAATGCATAAGGAAGATAGCAATGAGACTGATAGATACTTAGACCAGGGATTATGATGGAGAATGAGGGAATGTGTGGGCTTATGACTTCCTTTGTTAGAGCATAACATGCAAGGTTGACATTGTACTGACTAATATGATTTTGTAAGGAAAATAATAAAATAATCAATAATAAGTAAAATCCCACTTTCATAATTGGTTTCAAAGACTTTTATTATATATGGTGACCCAATTTTAAAGAGATACATAAAATCCAATCATAATAAAAATTATTGTAGCCTCGATCAGTAAAATATCTAAAAATGATAATAATATATTATGAATGGTATCATTATAAAAAAAATAAATTTAATAAAAAATTAATAATAACTATAATTAAATTAAAATAAACTTGAGATATATTAATAATTATTACTAAAATTAAAGTAAATGAATATAATAAAACAATAGTAAATATATTAAAGAAAAAAATAATATAATCAAACTAATATAATTGATGTTAAAACAATATAATTTGCACAAAATCATAAACCTATTTAAATCTACATATTTAAAATAAAAAAAAATGTTAAATACAATATCAATATATAAATTACATTCTTTAATCATAGCTATAGAAACTTATTACAATGTTGATATGATGAAAATTATTTTGTTGCTAGTGAAACTTATTATAATCTTAAAACATCATAAGATGGAAAAAAATAGGAAAAGACACGAATATGTCAACGAAGCATGGTTTTCTTATTTCTTAAAAATGTAAATTAGATATTCAAAATAAAGGAAGTGTTTATATAAAAGATATTCTTACGTCATCCCACGTACCTAAAACAATATTCGTTTATGGATAAAAAGGAAACATATATGGACGAAATAACTTCAATGATTGTTCTACAAATTAATTATATCTTTTTGCATTAAAACCATATTTACTTTGCATTAAAACTATATTTACGTGAGTTACACATTCCAATGAATAACCACCAATACCTGAATATTTCTTTTAAAAAATCCTATTTAAAATATCAAAAATTAATTGAGCCTAAAGATCTTATAATTTTCCTATTATTTTTTTATATTAACACAAGTTTATATCATATAAGCAATTTCTTAAATCATGTATCTCCGATGATTAATTAACTTAAACATAAACACTGTTGAGATTTTCTGTTTTAAATAAAATAGGCAAAAATCTCAGTAGGTGACAACAATAGGAATTTGTTTCTAGATTAGCTCCAGTTTGTTGGGAGGGAGTTAATGCATCCTAAATTTGATGTGAGAGGATGTATGAGGCAGTTAGATTCTCTTTGCTATAAAACAAGTATTCATACGGATTGTTTTGAGGGTGAGAGTTTGTGAGGATTTGATTTATGTAATCTCCTGTTTGATTAATAAAGAATTGTCGATGCCTATGTTTGGTGGATGTAGCCCAGATTGGTTGGGTGAACCACGTTAATTTCTGTGTTGCCTGTGCATGATTTAATGGCTGTGTATATCTTAAATTGGTTGTTGTGCATCTAATCTCCAACAATTGGTATCAGAGCGATGTTGGAGCACTGCTGCCTGGTGCTGATTGTTGGCTGGTGAATGACTATTGGTGCATGCTGGAGGTGAGGTGTATTGGAGCATTGGTGATGCTGTTCAACTACGTGGAGGTGTATTGGAGCGCTGGTGACGCTGTTGAACTGCATGGAGGTTTGAAGAAGCTGCGTGGAGGTATTAAAAAAAAAAAACCATTGCTGATGCATATCGATTGATGCTGGATCGATCACTGTTTTTCCTGGTTTGTGTTCGCTGGACTGATCACTGGTTTTTTCAATGCGTGGTATTCACATGGGCTTCTGCTCGGCATTGGCTGTTGCTGGTGCGTTTGAATCTCTACAAAGGCTTTCTCAGATTTCGGATTGTGGAGATGGAAAACGTGGCCTTAGTCTTCTGTCATAACCAAATCGACATCGTTGCCCGCCTTCTTCAGCGATTCGTAATAGAAAACACTGCTATCTGTCAACGGATCCTTCTCCGCCACAAATACGAGAATATGAAACAGCAAGTCTGAGCTCGTCCCGCGTGTGAGACCAGAGCGTTAAAATATTGATGTGCTAATTGGATTTAATATTTCGTAGAAACAAAATGTAGATTAAAAAGTTATATGGCCAGTCAAGGTTATTGGCGTTAAATCTGGTATGACATTTAATCACGATGCTATCTCCAACCATGAAAGCGATGCCCGATGCCTCAGTGGAATGCGAAAGGGAGCTTTTTTTTTTTTTGCAGGGTTTTTTCAGCAGAGATTATGAGTCCATGAGTTTGAATTGACTACAGGCGATTGTATGCGGTGAGTAAAATAGTGTTTTTCGTTAAATGCAATAAGGACGTTAACATTGGCTTCAGCTTTGTGGTGTGTGGGAAAATGAGAATGCGTGATGAGAATGCAGCATCGAATATTTTTTTATTTATTTTTTTTTGTTCTGAGTTTTTTATTTTGGCATTGGCGCATGGCTTGCATACTGTAATTTTGCACAGCAAAAGGTTGTTTTTTTTTTTTTAAAGCAAAGGCAGTTTCATATAAGGCAAAGGCATTTTTTAAACACAAACTTCATTTATTTAAAGTTGGTTTTTTGGAGATTATTGTGTTTTTTGGTTGATACAAGATGGTGAAAACTCAGAGTGCCCGGTTTGAAATTGAGAAGTTTAATGGCAAGAATAATTTCGAGATCTGGAAGGTGAAGATGCATGATTTGCTTGTCAAACATGGTGTGGCAAAGGCATTGTTGGGCAAATCCAAATAGCCTTACAACATCACAGATAATGAGTGGGCCGAGATGGATGAAAGAGCGATAAGTGCTATTCGACTGTGTCTAGCTGATGATGTCCTGTTTAATATCGTGTCGGAGACAACAACTGATGGTTTGTGGACGAAACTCAAGAAACTATACATGACCAAATCCTTAACCAATAGGATTCTCCTGAAGCAACAGTTGTACAGTTTACGAATGAAGGAAGGTGCATCGATTGTTGATCATTTAAATGCTTTTAATACTCTTCTTGTGCAATTACAAAGTATAAAAGTAAAAATTTCATCCGAGGATAAAGCTATTACTTTATTGTGCTCATTTCCCGAGTCGTGGGATCATTTTGTTACTTCTATAAGTTTTAGTTCATCAGAAACTATTGAGTTTGATGGTGTAGTTGCATCCTTATTATCGGAAGAAACAAGGAGGAGGTCGCATTCCGAAACCTCTACATTAGAAGCTATGATGGTTAGAGGTCGTTCGAAAGAAAGACACCCCAAGAAGCTGAGCGACTCAGGTTCAAATTCGAAAGGGAAGAAGAGTAAGCTAAAGTGTTGGTTTTGTGGTAAATCAGGGCATTTAAAGAAGGACTGCTAGAAGCGACAACAACAAACTTCAAAACCAGATTCTTTGATAGAGAAGAAGGAGGAAAATACGACAGATACAGGTTCGACATTTGTTTCAGGTATGAGTGATGAAGTATTATCAGTTAATGTGTCAAATCATGATCAACATTGGTTGTTAGTTTCCGGTGCATCAAAATCACATGTGTATCCATAAAGAATGGTTTAAGACATATAAATCAATTAATGATGGAGTTGTGTACATGGGTAATGATGTAACATGTAATATTGTGGGGATTGGAAGCATACAACTACAAATGTTTGATGGGACAGCTAGAATATTAACTGATGTGAGGCATGTACCAGATTTAAGGAAAAATTTGATTTCATTAGGAGCACTTGATTCAAATGGATATAAAACTGTAATTCAAGGTGGAGTTATGAAAATCTATAAAGGTATCTTACTAGTGATGAAGGCTAAGAAAGTAGGAAATTTATTTCAGTTAGAAGGTAGAATTGGGTCAGATCATGTGTCTGTGTCTGAACATGACAGTAGTTCCATTCACTTATGGCATCAAAGATTGGGGCATATGAGTGAAAGAGGATTGAAAATTTTGGCTGACCGAAAGTTACTTTCTAATCTAAGATCTGGAAAATTGGAATTCTGTAAACATTGTCTGTTTGGTAAACAAAGTAAACAGAAGTTTAAAACAGGCAAACATACTAGTAAAGGGATACTTGATTATATTCATTCAGATGTTTGGGGTCCAGCTCCTACAACGTCATATGGTGGCTCATCTTATTTTGTATCATTCATTGATGACTTTTCTCGGAAAGTTTGGGTCTTCATGTTGAAAAAGAAGTCTGATGTTTTTACAGTTTTCAAGCAGTTTAGAGCATTAGTAGAAAACAACACTGGTAGAACAATAAAATGTTTAAGAACTGACAATGGTGGTGAGTTTTCCTCCAAGGAGTTTGACAGCTATTGCAAGGACGCAGGGATCGAGAGACATAAGACCACGGTTTATACTCCTCAGCAAAATGGAGTTGTTGAACGCATGAACAAGACCCTTCTCGAGAGAGCAAGGAGTATGTTGAGTAATGCCGGGTTGCAAAAGGAGTTGTGGACGGAAGCGGTGGCAACAACTTGTTATGTGATAAACCAATCTCCATCGATGGCGATAGACTGCAAGATTCCGCAAGAGGTATGGAAAGGAAACCCTTGTGACTATTCTAAACTCAGAGTGTTTGGTTGTGATGCATATTCTCTAGTGCCTAAACATCAACGAACTAAATTAGATCGAAAGTCTAAAAGGTATATCTTTGTTGGGTATGGTGTTGGAACAAAGGGATATTGATTGTGGGATCCTACTACTCGCAAAATCATCATCAACAGAGATGTAAAGTTTAATGAATCCTCTCTTGTACAGTTAGATGTAGATAGTAGATTGAAA
>APFE030771057.1:0-38354 GCA_000404065.3 Pinus taeda
TCTACATTAATATTATTCCATATTTATTTACCATTTTTTAATATATTTCTTCATTAAATTTAATGAAAAATTCAAAAAATACTACAAACTTCACATTTCAATACATTAACTAACAAGTTAATATATTTACTTAGTAGATGAATAAATAAATAGTAAATAGATTTTATGGACCAAATAATTTCATACCATTAAATAAAGTCTTTACTTTCCATTCATTTAAGAAAATAACCTTAATAAAACTTCAACTATTAAAAATAAATGTCCACTTTCAAATTTACCTATAATTATAATCAACACTATTTTCAATAAAAGGTGCTACATAGTAGCTAGTCCCTACCTCTTAGTTTATATATAGTTAAATTAAACTAAAAATATTTATTCAAGATAGTGTTAAGGTTTAGAATCCACTCATTTTAGATTTCAGTGATTGGTACCATGAAATCTAATTGATTTTTAAAATATATATTATATTTTATATAACTTATTATATTGTTTTGCAAAATTAAATAATTACAAGAATATTCAATGTAAAAAAAACATTTTTTAAAATAAAAATTGAGAGTTTTTGACGAAATAATAAAATTATTAATTAATTATAATGAAATATTAAATATTAGGAAAACAAATTAGGAAAACTATTTTTATAAATAATAAGAATTTTCATGAATATGTTATTATTATGGATAAAAATTTTGAATTATTTATTCATCTTTGTGCAATGAATCACTATTCATTTGAAATCCTGAGGTTGTGTGAATTTAATGAATCACTATTCATTTGAAATCCTCAAGTTATGTGAATTTGATGTTTAATTATAGATTTCGTATTTTAATAAATAAAAAATATTAATTACAATTTGATGAATTTTGGAAAATTCATATGTGAAATGTTGTGAAGCCAAAAGAATAGGAATTTGGGTATGTTTTAATTTTAAATATTGTTATAATTTTAATTATATAAAAAGAAATGGTATTATTAATGAAGATATTAAATCAATATTTTTTAAATAAAATATTTTAAAATAATTATTTTAATTGTGAAAGATCAAAAGTAAAAGTTAAAAAAAAAAAATCAAAATGTAAATGTAAAAAAGAAATATAAATTATAATATTAATGTATTATAATTTATAGTTGTTTTGATAAATATCAAAAATAAAAGAGTGGAACCTTTTTAGGTACATTTATGTTTGTTTTTGGAGTACACCCCATCCAAATTTGTTTCCAATGAGTAAATGCACGTATATATCAATTGTTATGTTAAGGGAACGACTTTCTAACTCTACATATGTTGTTTATGTGGGTGGCAAACATGAATCGTGACATGTCGAACATTAAAACAATAAATGAAATATTATAAAATGTGTTTCTTCATCCACACGAATCATGAGAACAACTTGTAAATAGATAATCAGATTAACAAGGAAGCTATAGATATAAACATGCATGGATGACTCCTAACTATGACATCGAAATACTATCATAGAAATAGATCGGATTGGAAGGGATGTCACCTACCCAACCTTCTTATAGAAAAATTTGTGGTATTTGAGATATAAATATAATTCGTCGGATCCATCATTCATCTACTCAACACACTGTTAGATCATATCAATCTTCGCTTTTCAGCACAATTGAGATCACATAGGTACAATCACGTCATGACTTTCATCATTACACAATAAGAGAGAAACACATTCAACCAATCACAATTGAAATATTAAATAAAATAAAATAAATTTAATTAATTGTGTTTATAAAGTTAACCTTGTAAATTGTTGTTAGAGTTTTCGTAAAATAGTTCATTAATAGATGGCCAATGCATTACCTAATGCGTTAGACATGACATCCATTTGAACTATTGTTAATAATAATTCTAAAATATAACATAAAATTTTCTCTCAACATAACTTTCCTTATGTATAATGAATAACATATAATATTCCAATGCCTTTCTTCTTTACTAATGAAAAGTGAAAACCAACAAAAATACATAACAAATAATAAAATATTAACAGAAAATATAGGAAAAGGGAATGTTGATAATGTGGTACAACATGCCTAAAACAATGCCTCTTACTAAAGTAGAAGCTAATCAAGTAACTTTGACATCACATCAAAATTAATAAACTCTATGAAAATGATCAATATGCATACATACATGAGATGCATAAATGTAACACCCTCCTCCCACATTAACCCAAGTTAAATGGTCCAGTGGGGTAAACATGTGACGAGAGGCTACTATGATATGATTCAACTCCCCATGTACATAGAAGGAAGTGGAACTAGCAAAACAAAACCAAATTGACCTTTCACACATGCTACAGAACCTCCAGGAGCCAACCAGCGCCTCAGGAAACTTAACATTTTATTGACCTAGAGCCTCAACTGCTCCCATGACATGGCCATGCATGCGGTTGGGACCCTCTAGATGCTTTGATAGCAAGGGAACACAAGCGACTAGGGTATTATTCAACTAATTCTAAGCTTGTGAGCCCGGATTCTGTGCCAGTTTTTCAAGGCCAGGACTCAGGCCATTTCCCATAACTCCATGGAACTTCCATAAATGAAAAGTAACACTAAAACAATGATACTAATGAAAATACTTAAACAAGACTTCAATGGACCCCTACTGGAAATGACATGAATTCTATCAAACATGTCACAAATATGCATTCTGCTGGTCGTAACAACATATCTTAGCATAGGGATCTCATACTTATCTCAAAATCGCTAAGAAACATTGATTCCTTATCACATTAGTTTCATTATCCTCTATTAGGTCATATATTCATTATTCATTCATTTACAAATCAAAACATGATGAAAGTCATACATCATCACGATCGTAAAATATACCTATAACCAAAATATAAACAACATAAATCATAAGGATACAACAAACATAAAATCCACATATAAACCAGTATATTTACAAATGAAATACCAAGGAGAAGGAAATCTTATAAATGAATGCATAAGCCAACAAGGTGTGGGACTTCCACATACAACCTGACCATAGATTGATTAAACCAAATATTTCTTTCATCTAGTCACCCTCATGCCATATTCCAAGCATGAATGCGGGAATCATAACCAAAATCAACCAATGCTTTACCGCAATCCCCGCCGGATCTTTAAGCCCTAAATAAGCGTGGATGTCACCATATTTCTCCACCTACAACATGAGGAATTTTCTTGTCTCCTAGTCTCTATGATTTACTGTACATCCCTCCATACAATGGTCGAGGATCCCTAGGCCTAATCAAGACTCCACCCTCTAGGATTTACTGCATATCCTACCATTCACCGGCCAAGGATTCCTAGGCCTAGCCGAGGGCATCCACCTCTAGGATTTACCATATATATTTTCATTCATCGGTCGAGGATTCCTAGGCCCACCGAAGTAACACAAAATATGGCTTTACCACAACCCATGGTATGGTTCAATGTTTACTAAGCCAAGGCTTTACTACAATCTATAATCTGATTCAAGGATCACTAGGTCATTTGTTCTTTCTTTCAAACACCACCTCGCTCAATTTTAAATCCATCTGGAAATACAACTCAACCAAAACATGAGCACACATCATACCATGGCTATCTAGAAATGACAAGCAAAGGCTGAAGAACACTGTCATGCATAGAAAATCCCATGCCAATGACAACTTGAGGATCAAACACACACATGCATGTACCATGCATGCCAAATATAACAAGGAAATCACACATGCAAACTGATACCTATAAATAATCCTGATGTAGTTGCTTAATCATGCTCTTCCATGCTTGATCGTCACTTTCCTTTGCCTTATTTTCTTTTCTTAATCCAATGTTGAAGTTCTCCAAGAAAATCCTAAGTGTCCAAGAGTGTGAGAGAGACAATATAGAGAGAGCTCCAAAATTGAACTGACAAAAGGTAAAATTCGCAAAAGGTACCAACTCATCCTCAAAATCCTTTTTATTAATGAGGCATCTATTTTCTTCATTTTCCATTACTTTCCTTTATTTTCCTCCTCACAGCCAACCTATGAGTTTTAACCATCATTTTCTCCTGATTTCCATTATTTTCATAAATAAAATGTCAATTAATGCTTCATGCCTTTCAAAGGCATTTTCAATTTCCTTTGCCAATTTTCTTAGCCATACCACACTCACACTAGGATTTTTTTCCCAACACTGAGCTTGGAATAAGTGTCCCATAACCATAGCTATTATTTTTCCCTTATTAACTTTTATTACATGGAATTTTCACTAGGGTCGTTACAAAACCCTCGCTCTTGGGGGAACGTTGTCATCAATGTTCAATGACACCTTCAACCAAGAAGATTGTTGAAATAAAAACATACTTCCCATGGAGCTTTATAACTTAGCTCGATGCAAAATTTACAATGATCAGCTTGTTGTAAAGCAAACCAACATGACAACAAGCCCCAACGGATAGCTCAATTGGTCGAGCCCTCATTGCTAAGTACCTTTCCTATTGGGAGGTCACAAGGTCAAATCTCCTCAATTCCCTTAGGGTTAGGCCCAATATATTATGCCAACTTTGATGGATCTGTATGGATTACTGCTCGTGGATGTAGCAGCCACTTAGTGACCGTGAACCATGGTTGCCTTAAAAAAGCTTGGGGAAAAAACCAACATGAAAACATAACAACATGAAACCCATATTGCTTCTTGGAGCTTTATAATGCAACTCATGGTGGTATTTACATCCATATACATATAACAAAACATCACACCACAACATATGTCAAAAACATTCGCTCAACTAGCGAATAATGAAGAATACATAACCCACATATGATTTGACATCTCCCATGTAGCTTCATGGGGACTAAATTTCTTCCATTGCACTTTAACCTACTTGATTATGGAGCAAGAGCATATTTCTCTACAATATACATTGAGGTTCCAACCGAAATTATCCATCTAGCTCCACCTGCAATATAGACCAATCAATCACATGATAAACATATTTAACATACTTATTAAGTAATGACACATGGAAAATATCATAGACTTTCACTGTTAAAGGTAATACAAGTCAATAAGCTACTAGTCCAATCCTTTCAATAATATTAAAAGGTCCGCAAAACTATGGTACCAACTTGGCACACGATCTAATCCTGAAGGAGGTCTTCTTTGGCTTGATGTGCAAATACATCTATTCCCCAACCTGAAACTCCTTAAATAACCTGTTCCAATCTACATAAAATTTTTATCTGTCTTTTTATGCCTTCAGTTTCTTCTTGATTACCCAGATTTCATGTTCCATATCTGCCAACATATCCATTCTAATAAACATCTTATTCACTAGATCACTCCAACTAACGGGAGTATTACAACTCTACCCATAAAATTCCTCAAACATACTCATCCTTAAAGATTCCTGATACCCATTGCAATAAGCAAACTCAACTAGTGGAAGATACTCTTCCCACTTCTATTGTTGATGCATCACATACATCCTCAACATGTCCTCCAATATCTTTTTGACACTCTCTATTTGTCCATATTTATGTGGATGATAAGTTGTATTGAAGGCCAACTTTATCCCCAATCCTGCAAAAAACTCCTTCCAAAACTTGGAAGTGAAATTAGCATCCTTGTATGACACAACATTATTCAAAACACCATGCGGTATCACTATATATTAAATGAAGACCCATGCTACATCATTAGATGAATAAGCAGACTTCATTGGAATGAAGTGCGCTACCTCTGTCAACATGTCCACCACAAACATGATGGAATCATGATTTCTGGACGTCCTCATCAAACTTGTGATTAAATCCATGGAAATGACCTCCCACTTCCACTCTGGAATCAAAATCGGTTGTAGTAATCCACCTAGATGCTTACATTCTTCTTTCACCTACTGACAGTGCAAACATATAGGCACAAACTCTACCACGTATTTTTTCATATTCGGCCAATGATAAAACCTCTTCACTATTGTCAATGTATTTTGGTATTGTTTGTGACTTGAATACGGTTTTGCATGAAATTATCGCAATATAGTATTCTTGTGCTCACTACTGTCTAGCAGATATATCATGTCCCTAAATCTGATCAAGCCATTTGTTGAGATATGATAGTCCACATATTGATCACATGTACCCTACTGTAACCTATACATAAGCTCCATGTACCTGTCATTATGTTGACCTTCTTGCAATATCTGATCATGTAAGTCCATCCCATAAGAACTCATAGTTGCAATATGATTCACCTATATCTACCTACTAAGAGAATTTGTAACCCCTTTCTCCATACCCTTGATGTACCTGATCTCAAAATCAAACTCACTGATTGTGGCCAACCATATTGCTTATATAGCATCAAAATTCCGTTGATTAAATAAGTATCTCAACCCACTGTGATCACTCATTAATAAAAACCTCCTGCCAAGAAGATAGTGCATCCACATAGTCAACACATGGATGATCACTGCCAACTCAAGATCATGTATCACATAATTCTTATTGTGATCATTTAGTTTATGTGATTCATAACATACTACCTATCCCTATTGCATAAGGAATCCACCAAGTCCTCTCTTGCAAGCATCTGCGCATACCACAAACTCTTTGTTTAGATTTGCAATCTTTAACACAGGATCATTTGTCAACAACTACTTCAACTTCTCAAAGCTTGTTGCACATTCCTCTGTCATTGAGATTTATTTCCTTTCCTTTGTAGTTGCGTGGTAAGATATGAAATGTGAGAAAAAATCTTGATGAACTTCCCATAGTAACCTGCTAACCCGATGAATGTCTTACCTCATCCACATTTTTAGGAGTTGCCCACTCCATGATAACCCTTATCTTCTCTAGATCCACTACTATGCCTTCCTTGGAGACAACATTTCCCAAGTAATGTGCCTTTGTCTAAAATAAACTACATTTGCTAAGCTTAGCATACAACTGATGCTCTCTTAGCAACCTCAACACTGGTGCTAAATGCTCAACACGTTCTTCCTCATTTTTAGAATATATCAAGATGTCATTAATGGATACAATAACAAAATTGTCCAGATAATGATGCAACACACTATTCATCAATCACATAAAGGTAGTTGTAGCATTAGTCAAACCAAATGGAACTAAAATGAACTCATAATTCCCATACCTAGTTCATAAAGTTGTCTTGTAAATTTCCTCTTCTTTAATCAGTACCTGATGATATCCTGATCTCAGATCAATATTTGAGAACATTGTTGCTCCCTTCAATTGATCGAAGAAATCATCAATCCTAAGCAATGAATATCTATTCTTAATTGTAACCTTATTCAACTTATTGTAATCAATGCATAACCTAATAGTACCATCCTTATTCTTTACAAGCAATACCAGTGCACCCTAAGGTGATACACTTGTCCTAATGTATCCATTATCAAGCATTTCCTTCAACGGCAACTTTAGCTCTATTAACTCTGGTGTGCTCATCCTGTAAGGTGCCTTTGATGTTAGCACATCCCCTAGTACCAACTCAATTTGAAAATCCACTTGCCTACGAGGTGGAAACTCTAAAATATCTGTGGTAAATACATCCTGAAACTGTTGTAAGATTGGGTACCCTCTCAATACCTTTGCATCCTCAACATCCTTAACTTTATCACTAGAAATATACACTACAAATAAAACACTCCCTTTTCTATGACTGTACTTTGTCTACATAGTTTTCACCATTCTAACTAATGTTTCCTTCTTCTTACCTTGTAAGACTCTCTTTTCTCCATTGTCATCCAAGCACTCAATGGATTTGTCATAACAATCCACTTTTGTCCTATGATGGTACAACTAGTCCATACCCAACAACATATTGTACGATCCCAATGATACACTACAAGAAAAAAGGACATTGGTGAGGGGCGAAAAATGTCACCATAAGCTTATTAATGATGGTCAAAAGAGCATTCGTCACCAAAAACTGAACGTCACCAAAGGTGGCATCGCAAAAAGTATAGGTGTTGTAGTGACATACAAAATTTGTCACCAATAATGATTTATACTGACATATAGTGACCATCACCATTTCATATGAGTAATGGTGACATGCCATAGCCTTTGTCACCAAAAACTGAATGTCACCAAAGGTGGTGTCGCCAAAAGTATAGGTGTTGTAGTGACATTCAAAGTTCGTCACCAATAATGATTTATAATGACGGATAGCAATCATCACCATTACATATGAGAAATGGTGATGGACCATATCCTCCGTCACCAAAAACTAAACATCACCAAAGGTGGTGTTGCAAAAAGTATAGGTGTTATGGTGACATTCAAGGTCCATCACAAATATTAATTATAATGATGGATAGTGACCGCCACCATTTCATATGAACAACAATGATTTATTGTGATGGATCTTTAATGGCTGTCACTATTGATGCATATATATGGTGACGTTCGTTGACCATCACCAAAGGTCGCATTGGTAGAAGTATAAGTGTTGTGGTGACATTCAAAGTCCGTCACAAATAATGACTATAATGATGGACAATGACCATCACCATTTCATATCAACAACAATGATTTATGGGTATGGACCTTTGAGGGTCATCATTATTGATGTGTATATATGGTGGCATTCATTGACCATCACCATTTCATATTTTTGGCGAGGGTCGAAAAATGTCACCAAAGCTCATTGGTGATGGTCAAAAGAGGCTCCATCACCAAAAATTGATCGTCGCCATTGCATATGGATGTCAAGGCACGATGGAATCAAACCACCAACCTCTTGTTTGTAATGCAGGTGCTCTTCCCTTGAGCTAGCACCCTTTAAAGGATTATACTTTTTAAAATTACACCTTGAAACTTCATAAATTGTAAATTCTACAACTTTCAATAAATTAAAGTCTCGGCAATATTTTACTAAACAATCAAAGAAACATCGAAGCTGCAATTCCCTACCTAATGGTTATTGATGTTATGAAAAGTGGTTGGAGGGAAAAATAGTTATGTATAAGAGAATCAATAAGTTTAGTTGAATACTCAATTAGAAGTGAAACTCTGAAGATATTTATAACCTATAAATGACCTATAATTAACAAATTCACCAAATATTGCAAAGTAAATGTCATAAGTGGATAACATATGGAAGAAAATGAGGTAGGGACTTGGAACCCTTGTACATCTTGGCATGCCTTAGCACTTGGAACATCTTAGCTTGTTTGGCATGTCTTCGTACTATCTAGCACAATTTAGCATGTCCTAGCATTCCCTAACACACCTTAGTAGTCATGACCTCACAACTAGCATTAAATTTTTCCATGACTTGGGAACCTTACATTCACTAGAACACCTTGGCACTCTCTCGTTGTCATGCCCTCACGAGTGTGACTTAGACTTGGGAATAACTCATGAAGATTCAACATAAAACTCAACAAATGAAAATATACTCACAATATACTCAAATTTAAAAAATGTAAAATAATTCATTCCATGATAGATCCACTTCATAAACATCAAAATAAACAATAATGTAAATAATTAGTATTAAATAGACAAATGTGGAATTTTAAATTTACTTTAAGGTTTAGATAAATTGTCGTACAAAGTTTCAAAATTTATATGTAGATTCGAGACACCATGGATCTTGAACTACAATATGAATTAAGAAAGAAATATAAACCAACTGACCAACATATTAACCTTTCAAATCTTAATCAGATTCTTAAAAGTGCTCTGAATATTGATGTAAAAAGGAATTATATTATTACACAACTGTAACTCTGATGAAAAGCCTCCTCCACATGAAATCAGATTTTTGGATGATACTAATGACTTATACTTGGTTCTTATCTCTAGGTTGGCTATCGCATCAAACGTGAAAATCAATTTAAGACTCACCTAGTACTTGCAAGTCTAATAAAATTGATCGAGTATTAGTAAACAATGAAGACAACTTCCTCCAACCATTTGGCATTTTTCCTTTTTCTTGTCTCCCTCTACAATCATTGGCTTTATGATGTTTGATGAAGAGGTTAATCAAGCTCCAACTCTTATTTTGCTCTTTCCATGGCCCAACATAATTGTCGTTGTTTCTTTATAATTGGCATTCATCTTTTGACTTTATGGTTCTTTGACAACACTTAATCCATGTACTGCCTTGTAAAAGATAAACATGGATCCTTGATAAAACTACCCACATAGACCGACCTATGCCCTCAAAACCTTCCTCCTTATAAGCTTTGTAGCTTTGTGACATACCTCCTAAGAGGTTAGTTCTCTCTCAGTATGTTTTACTAAGGTCTTTAAGTCTCCCACATGGAGGCATTCAAACAAGAAAATTATATTATCCTTATGAAGAAGGAAAATTTCAAGAACGAAAAAGCCTAATGGTCCAGATTCATGAAACCCTCTAAAATCTTAGAAAACATCTCTTACTATTTAACTGTCTCACCTTGCATATCAAAAGCATCTCCCAAAGTGTGCAAACATGAAGTCTATTCACAAAATGCACAAGGTCCTTGTAAGATATCAATGAAGAAAAATGGAGGGTTTGCTCTGTATTTACAATGTATAAGCCCTATCTTTCCTGGAAAAAATTTGGCATCGATTTTAGGATTTGGGAGTTTCTCTTCATCCTTTTTTCCACTTTAAAATTTAAAATAATGGTTGATCATGGGATCCATCATTAATGATAAAAAGCATTTTGATTTTGTAGAAAATTCTTGCCAAAATCATGAAATGGCCAGAAAATATTTCTGAGGCATTTCTAGCCCTTATTCTAGACTTTCCTCTCCCATAAACATTTCACAAAATTTTTTCTTGTAAAAATACTAGACTATTAAAATCAAATTGTATCTTTAAATTAGCTTTACTAGATGCCTTAAGATAATATCTCTGTTTAAAGTATCAGTGTTTTTTTTTAATGGTTGGTTTCTATTTCAATTTCTTTGTGTGTTTCCTTAATGATAAGCTTCCCATCTACCTTGCTTCACTTACCAACTTGTAGATGTGATAGGAATAATCTTTTAAGCCACTTGTTGTCAATCCAACTACTAATAAAACGGATAATTATAACACTAAATAAGGATAGACCACATTAAATCAAAGACAACATTACCCAAAAAAGGGATAGCACAGATAGAAGAAAGAAGAGTCAGGTGTACCAAAGGAGTCTCTACTGAAGAAGGGGAAGAAGAATAATGTAACTCAAGTTTGATTCAATCCAAGGAGAACCAACATGAATAATAGATTCCCACATAGTTTAGTGGAGGTGGGGTATCTCCTCCATCTTCTTCAAGAAATTCTCCAGAGAGTCCAGATTCCAAAATGAAATCCAACGGCAAGGCATGCACTTTAAGATGTCAATTTGTTGAAGGAGAGACCTATTTTATGCCTACACAAACCAAAGCCTCCACTATCCTCATAAAATTGATATCTTGTGGTTCAATTGCTATCAAAGATCATAGTTTTGTTATGGTTTCTCACTCCAAGTCATAGGTTTCTTGTGATGAATCTCGATCACAATCTGGTTTAATTTTGTCTAGGCCAGCTGGTGTCAAGGGGGTTACAGCTAGAAATGAGTTAGAATGTATGCTTGATGATCCACACTTTGCACAAGTTATACTTGAAGGTAAAGAGAATTTTAGTGGTAGCATTGTTGAGACTAAAACTAAAAAAGAAGTTGAAGGAGGAGAACCCACTTTAAAGAGATCTGCTTCCTATAATGCAGACAAAAGCTCCAAGTCAGATTTTCGTGAGAGATCAAATAAAGAGGAAAGTGGTGGAATTCGAGCCAAATTCATCCTCATAAAGATCAAGCCTTTAAAGAAGAAATGACCCAGGAATAATGCCAATAAACTTTCATCCAAAGGGTTAAAAGAGACCAGCACACTCAAAAGGTTGTACAATGGCATTTCTACTAGTGTAAAACATTAGATCACGACATCAGTGCCAGTAAAGTCTCAAACACACTTGCTAATAGAGGATCTCAAAGATCAAACTAATTCAAAGAAGAGCCAAATATCATCAAGGGAGATGAAAGGCAACCTTTAATAGACACTGTGGTAGTTGAATCACAAGCAACTCACAAGAATATGGAGGAGGTCACCGAGCTAAAAATTGATTTAAGGAAACATTTACAAGAATACAGGACTTCTGAGATCACAACTAAAACTAAGCAAAGGGGCAAGTATTCTAGATAACCCATGCTATAAGTTCAAATTGCTAAACTCGATGCAGCAGATCTATATTAGGGCAAGGTTAATGCCTGAAACTAACTCAATCCACTTCCATAGAGTGACTTGCAACTGAAATATCCGTACCAAGAGAAAGGAGTAGCACTACAAAGAAAAACAGTCTCCAAGTCTAGAGGAAAATATTGTGTGTGCATAGGATGATTTAGTAAATTTTCAACTACCAAAATAGAATAAATAGTGGCGATAGGAGGGGTCTAAGATGCAGATTTTGTCGCATGAGGAGGAAATCCTATCTAACTTCCAAGAGAAAAAACTTCTCCATTCTCATTCACAGTTGAAACAGAGGAAGAGAAAGGTCATAGGACTCACTTGAACATGTAAATCCAATGTGAACCTTGGGTAAAATGAAAGAGGAGAAGAAGAGAGCACATAGATACATGCTCTTCTCACAGTTTCAGGATTTTCCTAGAACAATATGTTAGTAAGGCCATTTACTAGCCACAAGTTCGATATGGGACAAACTTTTTGATGAAATGGAGGACACATACAAGTAGAAGTAGATAATTAGTATGACCATGAACCTTGATGACACATCAATCTGCTTTGGCTAAACATCCAAGAGTTAGCATCCAACTTGGTAACATATCAATAAGCTTAAGCGTAGAGCTCTAAAGGCCAGATGACCCATCGGATAAGAGTCTTTATATCTAACTATGCAATCTTATGACTTATGGACAAGACCATTTTACTAGGACAACATGAAACTATACCACCAAGTTGAGTGGATAATTTTAAGATAAATGCACTCCCTAACTTAAATCATCGAATAAGATGAGTGTCATAAAACATGACATTATTTTTCCAAGAGTTCAGAATCTCAAAAATAAGTCAAAATTTTGGGAATCTAGTGGGTTGAGATTCTAACTCTAAAAACCAAAAATTTGTCTCGTTGTCACTAATCCAAGCACCTAACATAGAGCCAAATATGTACAAACATGTATGAGCACCATCAACAAAACTCTGCTTAGCTGCATTTTCCCATAACAGTCTGTTAATAAGGCCATTTAGCATATCTATATTAGGGCAAGGTTAATGCCCAAAACTAACTCAATCCACTTCCTTAGAGTGACTTACAACTGAAATATCCGCACCAAGAGAAAGGAGTAGCACTAAAGAGCAAAACAGTCTCCAAGTCTAGAGGCAAATATTGCGTGTGCATAGAATGATTCAATAAAGTTTCAACTACCAAAATATAATAAGCAATGGTAAAAATAGGGGTCTAAGATTCAGAATTTGTCGCATGAGGAGGAAATCCTATATGACTTCTAGGAGAAAATTTGCTCTATTCTCATCCACAGTTTGGCATGAAAAATAGAGGAAGAGAAAGGTCATAGGACTCACTTGAACATGAAAATCCAATGTGGACCTTGGGTAAAATGAAAGAGGAGAAGAAGAGAGCACATGATTACATGCCCTTCTCACAGTTTCAGGATTTTCCTAGAACAGTGTGTTAGTAAGGCCATTTATTAGCCACAAGTTTGATATGGGACAAATTTTTTGATGAAATGGAGAAAAGATACAAGTAGAAGTAGACAGTTATTATGACCATGAACCTTGATGACACATCAGTCTGCTTTCGCTAAACATCCAACAATTGGCATTCAACTTGGCAACATATCAATAAGCTCAAGCATAGAGCTCTAAGGGCCAGACAACCCATCAGATAAGAGTCTTTGTATCTAACTATGCATTCTTATGAATTATGGATAAGATCATTTTACTAAGACAACATGAAACTATATCACCAAGATGAGTGAATAATTTTAAGATATAAATGCACTTCCTGACTTAAATCATCGAATAAGATGAGTGTCATACAAGATGACATTATTTTTCTAAGAGTTCAAAATCTCAAACATAAGTAAAAGCTGTGGGAATATAGTAAGTTGGGATTCTAATTCTAACAACCAAAAATTTGTCTCGTTGTCGCTAATCCAAGCATCTAATGTAGAGCCAAAGATCTAAAAACATGTTTGACCAACATCAACCAAACTCTGGTTAGCTGGATTTTCCTAGAACAATATGTTAGTAAGGCCATTTAGCAGATTTGTATTAGGGAAAGGTTAATGCCCAAAACTAAGTCAATCCACTTCCTTAGAGTGACTTAAAACTGAAATATCTGTACCAAGAGGAAGGAGTAGCACTATAGAGAAAAATAGTCTGCAAGTCTAGAGGAAAATATTGGGTGTGCATAGAATGACTTAATAAACTTTCAACTATTAAAATAGAATAACCAATGGTGACAGGAGGGGTCTAAGATGCAGAATTTGTTGCATGAGGAGGAAATCCTATCTTACTTCCAGGAGAAAATTTTCTCTATTCTCATCCATTGTTTGGCATGAAAAATAGAGGAAGAGAAAGGTCCTAAGACTCACTTCAACATGAAAATCCAATGTGAACCTTAGGTAAAATGAAAGAAGAGAATAAGAGAGAACATGATTACATGCTCTTCTCACAGTTTTGGGATATTCCTAGAACAATATGTTAGTAAGGCCATTATTAGCCACAAGTATGATATGGGACAGAATTTTTGATGAAATCAATCTTTGATTAAATTGAGAACACATACAAGTAGAAGCAGACAATTAGTATGACCATAAACGTTGAACACATCAATATACTTTGGCTAAACATCCAAGAGTTGGCATTCAACTTGGCAACATATCAATAAGCTCAAGCATAGATCTCTAAAGCCCGGATGACCCATCGTATAAGAGTCTTTGTATCTAACTATGCGATCTTATGAATTATGGACAAGACCATTTTACTAGGACAACATGAAACTATACCACCAAGCTGAGTGGATAATTTTAAGATATAAATGCACTCCCTGACTTAAATCATTGAATAGGATGAGTGTCATACAAGATGAAATTATTTTTCTAAGAGTTCAGAATCTCAAACATAAGTCAAAGCTGTGGGAATATAGTAAGCTGAGATTATAGCTCTAGTAACCAAAAATTTGTCTTGTTGTCACTAATCCAAGCATCTAACATAGAGCCAAAGATGTAAAAACATGTATGAGCACCATCAACCAAACTCTAATTAGCTGGATTTTCCCATAAGAGTATGTTAGTAAGGCGATTTAGCATATCTGTATTAGGGCAAGGTTAATGCCAAAAACTAACTCAATCCACTTCTTAGAGTGACTTACAACTGAAATATCCATACTAATAGAAAGGAGTAGCACTACAGAGAAAAAAAAGTCTCCAATTCCAGAGGCAAATATTGTGTGTGCGTAGATTGATTCAATAAAGTTTAAACTACCAAAATAGAATAACCAATGGCGACTGGAGGGGTCTAAGATGCAGAATTTGTTGCATGAGGAGGAAATCCTACCTGACTTCCGGACAAAATTTGCGCTATTCTCATCCACAGTTTGTCATGAAAAACAGAGGAAGAAAAATGTCGTAGGACTCACTTGAACATGAAAATCCAATGTGAACCTTGGGTAAAATGAAAGAGGAGAAGAAGAGAGCACATGATTACATGCTCCTCTCACTGTTTCAGGATTTTCCTACAACAATATGTTATTAAGGCCATTTACTAGCCACAAGTACAATATGGGACAAAATTTTTGATGAAATGAATCTTTGATGAAATGGAGGATAGATGTAAGTAGAAGCAGACAATTAGTATGACCATGAACCTTGATGAGACATCAATCTGCTTCAGCTAAACATCCAAGAGTTGGCATCAAACATGGAAACATATCAATAAGATCAAGCATAGAGATCTAAAAGATAGATGACCCATTGGATAAGAGTATTTGTATCTAACTATGCAATCTTATGACTTATGGACAAGACCATTTTACTAGGACAACATGAAACTATACCACCAAGCTGAGTGGATAATTTTAAAATATAAATGCACTCCATGACTTAAATCATCAAATAAGATGAGTTCCATACAAGGTGACATTATTTTTTTAAGAGTTTAGAATCTCAAACATAAGTCAAAGTTGTGGGAATCTAGTAAGCTGAGATTCTAACTCTAACGACCAAAATTTATCTCGTTGTCACTAATCCAAGCATCTAAGGTAGAGCCAAAGATTTAAAAACATGTATGAGCACCATCAACCAAACTCTGGTTAGCTGGATTTTCCCATAACAGTATGTTAGTAAGGCCATTTAGCAGATTTGTATTAGGGCAAGGTTAATTCCCAAAGCTAACTCAATCCACTTCCTCGGAGTGACTTACAACTGAAATATCCATACCAAGAGAAAGGAGTAGCACTATAGAGAAAAACAATCTCCAAGTCCAGAGGAAAATATTGGGTGTGCATAGAATGATTCAATAAAGTTTCAACTACCAAAATAGAATAACCAGTGGCAACAGGAGGGCTCTAAGATGCAAAATTTGTCACATGAGGAGGAAATCCTATCTTACTTCCACGAGAAAATTTTCTCTATTCTCATCCATAGTTTGGCATGAAAATAGAGGAAGATAAAGGTCATATGACTCACTTGAATATGAAAATCCAATGTGAACCTTGGGTAAAATGAAATAAGAGAAGAAGAGAGCACATGATTACATGTTTTTCTCATAGTTTCAATATTTTCCTAGAACAGTATGTTAGTAAGGCCATTATTAGCCACAAGTCCTATATGGGACAAACTTTTTGATGAAATGAATCTTTGATGAAGTGGAGGACACATACAAGTAGAAGAAGACAATTAGTATGACCATGAACCTTGATGACACGTCAAATTTCTTTAGCTAAACATCCAAGAGTTGGCATTCAACTTGGCAACATATCAATAAGCTCAAGCATAGATCTCTAAAGGCCAAATGACCCATCGGATAAGAGTCTTTGTATCTAACTATGCAGTCTTATGACTTATGGACAAGACCTACTAGGACAACATGAAACTATACCACCAAGCTGAGTGGATAATTTTAAGATATAAATGCACTTCCAAACTTAAATCATCGAATAAGATGAGTGTCATACAAGATGACATTATTTTTCTAAGAGTTCAGAATCTCAATCATAAGTCAAAGATGTGGGAATCTAGTAAGCTGAGATTCTAACTCTAACAACCAAAAATTTGTCTCGTTGTCACTAATCCAATCATCTAACGTAGAGCCAAAAATGTACAAACATGTATGAGCACCATCAACCAAACTCTAATTAGCTAGATTTTCCCATAATATTATGTTAGTAAGGCCATTTAGCAAATCTGTATTAGGGCAAGGTTAATGCCCAAAACTAACTTAATCCACTTCCCTAGAGTGACTTACAACTCGAATATCCATACCAAGAGAAAGGAGTAGCACTACAGAGAAAAAAAGTATTCAAGTCCAGAGGCAAATATTGTGTGCGCATAGAATGATTCAATAGAGTTTCAACTACCAAAATAGAATAACTAGTGGTCATAGGAGGGCTCTAAGATGCATAATTTGCGCATGAGGAGGAAATCCTATTTGACTTTTAGGAGAAGATTTGCTCTATTCTCATCCACAGTTTGTCATAAAAAAAAGAGGAAGAGAAAGGTCATAACACTCACTTGAACATGAAAATCCAATGTGAACCTTGGGTGAAATGAAAGAGGAGGAGAAGAGAGGACATGATTACATGATCCTCTTAAAGTTTCAGGATTTTCCTAGAACAGTATGTTAGTAAGACCATTTACTAGCCACAAGTCCAATATGCGACAAACTTTTTGATGAAACGAATCTTTGATGAAATGGAGGACACATACAAGTAGAAGTAGACAATTAGTATGACCATGAACGTTGAGGACACATCAATCTGCTTCGGCTAAACATCCAAAAGTTGGCATCCAACATGGAAACATATCAATAAGTTCAAGCATAGAGCTCTAAAGGCGAAACGACCCATCAGATAAGAGTCTTTGTATATAACTATGCAATCTTCTGACTTATGGACAAGACCATTTTACTAGGACAACATGAAACTATACGACCAAGCTGAGTGGATAATTTTAAGATATAAATGCACTCCCTGACTTAAAAGATCGAATAAGATGAGTGTCATACAAGATGACATTATTTTTCTAAGAGTTCAGAATCTCAAACATAAGTCAAAGCTATGGGAACCTAGTAAGCTAAGATTTTAACACTAAAAACCATACTTTGTCTCATTGTTACTAATCCAAGCATCTAATTTAGAGCCAAAGATGTAAAAACATGTATGAGCAACATCAACAAAACTCTGCTTAGCTATATTTTTCCAGAAAAGTATGTTAGTAAGGCCATTTAGCAGATCTGTATTAGAGCAAGGTTAATGCCCAAAACTAACTCAATCCACTTCCTTAGAGTGACTTACAAATAAAATATCAATACCATGAGAAAGGAGTAGCACTACAAAGAAAAACAGTCTCCAAGTCTAGCAGCAATATTGCGTGTGCATAGAATTATTCAATAAAGTTTCAAATACCAAAATAGAATAACCAGTGGCAATAGGAGGGGCCTAAGATGCATAATTTGTCGCATGAGGAGGAAATCCTATCTGACTTCCAAGAGAAAATTTTCTCTATTCTCAACCAAAGTTTGGCATGAAGGACAAAGGAAGAGAAATGTCATAGGACTCACTTGAACATGAAAATCCAATGTGACCCTTGGGTAAAATGAAAGAGGAGAAGAAGAGAACACATGATTACATGCTCTTCTCACAGTTTCAGGATTTTCCTAGAACAGTATGTTAGTAAGGCCATTTACTAGCCACAAGTTCGATATGGGACAAACTTTTTGATGAAATGAATCTTTGATGAAATGGATGACAGATACAAGTAGAAGCAGACAATTAGTATGACCATGAACCTTGATGACACATCAATCTACTTTAGCTAAACATCCAAGAGTTGGCATTCAACTTGGCAACATATCAATAAGCTCAAGCCTAGAGCTCTAAAGGCCAAATGACCCATCGGATGAGAGTCTTTGTATCTAACTATGCAATCTTATGACGTATGGACAAGACCATTTTAATAGGACAACATGAAACTATACCACCATGATGAGTGGATAATTTTAAGATATAAATGCACTCCCTAACTTAAATCATCGAATACGATGAGTGTCATGAAAGATGAAATTATTTTTCTAAGAGTTCACAATCTCAAATATAAGTAAAAGTTGTGGGAATCTAGTAAGCTAAGATTCTAACTCTAACAACCAAAAATTTGTCTCATTGTCACTATTCCAAACATCTAACGTAGAACCAAAGATGCACAAACATGTATGAGCACAATCAACCAAACTCTGCTTAGTTGGATTTTCCTAGAACAATATATTAGTGAGGCCATTTAGTAGCCACAAGTCTAATATGGGATAGAATCTTTGATGAAATGGAGGACACATACAAGTAGAAGCAGACAACTAGTATGACCATGAACCTTGATGAAACATCAATCTGCTTTGGCTAAACATCAAAGAGTTGGCATTCAACTTGGAAAAATATCAATAAGCTCAAGCATAGAGCTCTAAGGGCTAGACAACCCATTAGATAAGTGTCCTTGTATCTAACTATGCAATCTTATGACTTGTGGACAATACCATTTTAGTAGGAGAACATGAAACTGTACCACCAAGTTCAGTGGATAATTTTAAGATATAAATGCACTCCCTGACTTAAATCATGCAATAAGCCGAGTGTCATACAAGATGATATTATTTTGCTAAGAGTTTAGAATCTTAAACATAAGTCAGAGCTGTGGGAATCTAGTAAGCTGAGATTCTAACTCTAACAACCAAAAATTTGTCTCGTGGCCACTAATCAATTCTAAATAATTGTTTTGTCTTAATTAGTTTTGCATGTACAAATATATTGCACAGTTCCTTGAGATAGAAGGGGCACGCATGCATGAGGTTTCCCAACTTAATGAAAGTCACAAATCTCTAGGAGAGCACACTCCCCTTTTGACTCAGTTATCTCTGAAGCCAGGTTCACTAGGATGAGGAGTTCTTACACCCAGTAGAGGTGATGTTGGGCATGCATCCAAACTGATTGTACCTCTTATATTCCTAGTTTACAAAAGAAAAGCAGTTTCACAATTTTGAGGTTAAAGAATGAGTTTGCATTTGTTGCTTTCGATTTCTATTTTCAGATTTAATAAAAAAGTAAAGATAATATTTTGCATGTTTAGAAGTCCATGTTTTCTATTTTGTTTTAGTAGAAGTATGTGTTTGTTGGTTGGGGCATCCCCAATATAAATTATGATTGGTGTTTTTCAACTTTAATGATCTATAGTTATTAGATGAGTTTACAACACATAATCTACTCATCATGGTCTGATTTTTTACATTTTATTCAAGTATGGTAGTTTATTTAAGTATTTCATGATACCTTTATCTAAGGGAAAGGATAATGGGTTGTAGATTACATAGAAAGTTCATTGTTCCGGTCTACACAAGTGCTTATTATCCCATAACCTCGTCCTCTAACAACTACACCATCACATGGAAATTGCCAAAAAATAGGTAACAGATATAAAATCAAATCAAAGGGCTCTTGCAGAAGAGAGAATAATATTAGAAACAAATAGGCATACAAACTTATTAAATTTGCAGAGTACTTTTGAACTGTAGAATTGAGACTTCTGTGATTTGTCATAGTTATAAGGAGAGCTTCAGCGTAAATCACATAAGAAATATTTTTTCCAACGCGTTTCGAACCAACCAATGTGGTTCATCGTCAGGACAAGTTGAAAATACAGATCCAGCTCAGCGTGTTAAATAGTCTAAGCAGAGACTCCAACGGCTAAAACAATCTAACGACTACTTTATCATTCAAGAACCCCAGTCAAACTTCCTCTAATTAATTTAATATTAAAATACTATTATATTCAGAGCTAGGTGAACCAGGTGAATAATAAACCAAACCAAAGGTTAATCTACTAGAAATAATTCATTTATATAATTTCAAATATTACCCCATTATACGTAAAAATATATACATATATATATGTCAACATTTATTTAATTAATTCATTAAATCTAACCCAAATATATATGTATATTCTAATACTTTAATTATTATACCTAATTTTCTAAATGCCCTATTTTTATTATTGTTATCCTAATTGTAATTAATCTTATTTATAATTAATTTATAATTAATTTTATAGAAGAAGGTTAAATTAGGTCAATTAAAAATTAATATATTAAAATAGTAATGCTTTATATATAAGTTAATTATTAAGATTATATGAATAAAAATAATAATACATATAATAAATACTAAAAAATTATTCAATAAATAATTAATATATATATGTCTTAAATAAAAATACTAGGATGTGGTTATATGTATTAATTTTATAGAAAAAAGGTTAAATTGGGTTAATTAAAAATTAATTTATTAATTGATTAAAATAATAATGCATTATATGTAAATTAATTATAAATGTTATATGTATAAAGTAATACTATATATAATTAATAATATTAGAATTAAATATTAATTAATTAATTAATATATTCAAATTAATCTATATAAGTCCTAAATGAAATTACTATGTATGTTAAATTAATATAATTAAATATGGGACTAATAAATAATTAAAAGTACTAAATGCTTATGAATTTAAAATATTAATGATGAGTGAGATATTTCTTATTAATATAAAAGTAATTCATTAATTTATTATTAATAATAAAACCTATAAGAGAATGTTAATTGGAATGTCATTTGTTTTAATATTGCTATTAATAATATTGGTAATAATTTATGAATAATTTATGCTCAATTTTAATAATTACTACATGAAATGAGATAATGCACCAGAAGAGGATAAACATACGAAGAACAACGCTGCCAACGATAAGCGAAACCAGACTCACAAGAACAAAACCACGCCCACCCAAAGAAAGTACCTAGGAAGAACAAAGGGGGGAGGAAGAAACCTTAAGACGACAACGCAGGGATCCAATTTCTACTTACCTTCCACCCATCATCTCTGTTGAGATTGATGGGTCTTCGCTCAATTTCAATGGCTTCCCTTAACTTGCGATGATGAAACCGATCCACCCTAGCAATGACTTTGGCCTCTTCTATGCAGACATGATGCTTAGTTTTGTCCACATGCTCTGCTAGAGCTGAGGACTTTATTCTACCATGCCTCAGGTCCGCTGCATGCTCACCAATTCTCTGCTGGATGGAGTGCCCTGTTTCCCCTATATAAGGGGTCCCACAGGAGCAAGGAATCAAATAGACACCTTTCATGTCTTTGGGGTCGATCGGATCCTTTACTGACCTCAGGGAGTTACGAATGGTTCTGAGAGGCCTGAAGGTTGAGGGGATATCAAACCTCCTAAGGATCCGAGCAATCCTATCCGTGGTCCCTTGGATATATGGAAGATGGACACCTAGATGGCGCTCCTTAGGCTCTTTTTTACTAAACGCGTTTTTGGAGGCTGTAAGGAAAGCCTTTCGACCCAGGTGCCTGCTATATCCGTTCTCCATAAAGACATCAAGGAGGTGGTTTCTCTCCTTATCCAGGCTTTCTTTATCCGAAATCCTGAGGGCACGCGTAGCCAAGGTGTTGAGAACACCCATCTTCTGAGCAGGGAAATGATGGGAATCAGTGTGAAGATACTGCTCTGTGTGTGTCTTCTTACGGTACACTGCGTGGGAGAGAGAGCCATCCAACCTCCTGGAAATAAGAATATCTAGGAAAGGGAGGCTGCCATTGATCTCCTTTTCCATGGTGAACTTAATGGCAGAGGACTGGCCGTTGAGGTGATCCAGGAAACGATCCAGTTCCTCATGGCCATGGGGCCAGATGACATTAGTGTCATCTACATATCCTTTCCACAGCTTAGGAAGGAGACGGGCCGAGGCAAGAGCCTTGGCTTCGAAATCTTCCATAAAAAGATTAGCCACGATCGGGGAGAGGGGGGAACCCATGGCAACACCATAGGTTTGTTCATAGAACTCCCCTTCGAAACTGAAGAATGTGGAAGTGAGACATACCTCAACAAGATGCGCGGTGTCCGGATCTGTTAGGCGATATATCACTTCCATGGCTTCTCTAATGGGAATGCACGTGTACAAGGAGACAACATCAAAGCTGACAAGAATGTCCTCCAGGTCCAGCCTAATATCCTTGAGATCTGAGATGAAGGATGCGGAGTCCTTTACGAAGGACTCAGTACGCCCCACAAGAGGCTTCAGCATAAGAGCCAGGAACTTGGCTAGAAGGTAGGATGGACCCCCGATGGTGTTAACAATAGGCCTCAGAGGGACCCCCCTCCTTGTGAATTTTAGGCACCCCATAAATTCTAGGAGCGATGGGGTTGCTCTCAATGAGCTTACGGGACAGAGCCCCCACTGAGCTGCTCGACTTGATGGCGAGAGCCACAGCCTTGGAGATTTTCTTCAGAGGGTTCTTGGCTAGTTTTTTGTAACTGCCACTGTTGTGAAGATGATCTAACATCTTGCTCCGGTAATCCTCTTTGTTGAGGATGACCGTAGCCCCTCCTTTGTCCGCCTTAAGGACCACAATGTCCTCATTCTGGTTTAAGGACTTTAAGGCAACTATCTCCTCTTCGCCGAGGTTTCTTCGAGGAGGTTTAGCCTTCCTAAGGACCACAGCACAATCCTGTCTGATTGTATCCTTGATATTATCAGGCAGATCTCTAATACCCTGCTCCACATCACAAATAATGTCAGCTACAAGGATTTTTCTAGGGGCTAGGGCAAAGTTTAGGCCCTTGCTAAGAAGATCAAAAACAAACGGGGAGAGGGAATAGCTAGAAAGGTTAACCACCTTACTATTCCACTCAGACGAGGGGGGAGAGACCTTTTTGGAAAGGTCCTCTTGCACACTAATACTGCTAGGGCCCTCAATGCCTTCCGGACAAATTAAAGACAAATTTGACTCACCTATATTATCATCAATAATGTTACAGTTATCACTAGAAATCCTATTATTATTATCAATTTTATTATCAAATTCATTAATATTAGGAATTATATTCTCATTATCTATCTCTTTAATAATGTTATCACTATTATTCCTAGACTTGGGCGAATAATTAACTATATTATTATAAATATTATTATCTAGTATAATATTCTCTTTGCTAATCCCTTTATTATTCTCTTTATTAATGTTATTTAAATCGAGAGACTTATTAACTCTATTAATATAATTGTTATTCTTATCTTTTCTGCTATAATCATATAAATCTAAATTGTTGTTAATCATATTACCGCTATCGTTAAAGCCTAAACACTTGTTAAAAACGTGGCTACCTGCGCCTGGACTCTTACCTATACGGTTAATAACCCTACTGCTTACGCTAACAGGGAAACCGAGCGAACCTGCCTTGACTGTGCTAACCGAGCATCCGGCTTGGTTGTCGCTGCTGCACGTACCGTCCCTGCTGGCGATCGCATGATTTCCGCAACCTATACGGTTAATAACCCTACCGCTTACGCTAACAGGGAAACCGAGCGAACCTGCCTTGACAGTGCTAACCGAGCATCCGGCTTGGTTGTCGCTGCTCCACGTATCGTCCCTGCTGGCGATCGCATGATTTCCGCAACCTGGAGATCGATTCTGTTCAGAGTCTGAACGCTTACCCTTGATTATTACGCCATCTTCATCTGGCGAGGACGACGTAGGCATCAGGCAATCCTCATCGATCAAACTGCTAAATAGGGGACTAACATCGCCTGATCGCTCACAGCTAGAGCTGCCTGCGAGGTCTGCGCAGCCATTCGAAGATGAGGCCGTCCTGAGGCTACACTCCGATAGCTTGGATGAAGGGACATCAAGGCGCTCTCCAGCGCGATCTTGATTGAAGGAGGAAACCCAGGACCGGAGGGCAGACCTCTGAGAGACTGTAATACAGCTTCGGGAACCCTTAATCGCAGAGTCATCGTTCTTAGACCGCTGAGTCAAGACCTGGAACTTTGCTGCCTACTTTTGCCTTCTGATTTCCTCCAATCGAACCGATTTTAATGTTGAGCAAGCATCTACTCTAGCCCATAGGGAGGGAGAGAACTGGTTTGAAAGTTCCAAGTGTAAAACCAGAAGGCTCCGAGAAAGACGATCAAGATTTTTCCTGACTCTACTGATCTCCAACCTTAAAAGCGCAAGACTGGCCTAGTTGCCAGATGCATCTAGATTCATCTTTACATTTTTAACTATACAAATGCTTTCATTTTATAGGAAACATTCTGGTCTCTTCCACATGATGCCCTTGTGTAGGTGTCAAAGAATTTTGATGCACCATCCATCATTATGAACTCATTTTGACTTTCTCAGTCTGAGATTGATGGACATATCAGGTTCCCAACATCTAGTCTCATGCACCATCCTTTATGAATTCATTTTGACCATCGCAGTTAGAGCTTGATAGACAACACTTCAAGCATGGGTAGATAACCACGACATTGGTCCATTGATGAGATCAAGTGAGTGTTAAGCAGAATCCACCGGGGCTGCATTTTTGCCTTGGATCTGCCCCACCAAACTGTATCAGTTTCAAAGGAGTAAAACCCAATGCAAGGCCCAAGCCATTTTGGTAGAATAACAACCTCTTGGACTGGGCAGCCCCTTTTGGGGTATGTTTCTCAAATCACTTGTAGAAAACACATTCCAAAATGATGGTGAAAAATCAAGATCACTCAAAAACTCAGGGAATGGTACCTGATGGGATCAAGGGAGTGTTACGCTGTCAACCAGCATTATATTTTCAACCATATCTGCAACACCCAAATAGTATTAGTTTTAAAGAGATGAAGCCAACTGCAAGCCCTGCACAATTTTGGCAGAATAGCTACCTCACGAACCTGGCCTGTAGCACCTTGGCAGAAGGAAGTATGCTCTAAAAAGGGCAGCAACCTTTGGGAATTGTTTCTTAAAGCACTTCCAAAAAAAAAAAATCCTGGATGAGGGTGTAAAATCAAAGTACTAAGAGACTAGAGGAATAATAGTCACATCAAACAACAGTACAAAAGGTCCCATTAAAACGAAGTGGTCAACCAGCAACTGTGATCTATCATGATGCCAAAAGTATATAAACAAATTCCTAAAATCTTGAACTGTATTGGGAAGATATGTAGATCACCAGGTAATGCAAACATATTTTTACAATCTAAATACTGAAATGGGCAGATGGATAAATCCCTAACTCTGCAGCTCGAGGTGTGTGATCAATGAGGCAGTAGCTAGGATGAACAACGCACTCAAAAAATGACCTTCAGTGAATTGCTAGCAATAATAATCAAACTAATATGATGATTGTCAGACCTGACTTTCATGACAATATGTAGCAGCGGTCAAATAGTAAAACTTCTGTTACATGTAAGTTCTCAATAGCAGGCCATATACAAGTACTTGAAGACTAAAATTACCGAACTGGTCAGGAGCACTAACATCTAGAGAAAAGTAGGTGACAAGAGATTGTCCAAAATGATTGGCAGAATGGGCAATAACCACCAAAGAACGAACACTTCAAGCATGGGTAGATACCACGGCATTGATCCATTGATGAGATCAAGTGAGTGTTAAGCAGAATCCACCGGGGCTGCATTTTTGCCAGGATCTGCCCCACCAAACTGTATCAGTTTCAAAGGAGTAAAACCCAATGCAAAGCCCAGGCCATTTTGGTAGAATAGCAACCTCTTGGACTGGGAAACGCCTTTTGGGGTTTGATTTCGTTGAATATTGAAAATAAAATTCTGTTAGTTGCAGGTCCTCAATATTTCTGATAACCTTGGTGTGAAACTTCACAGTACCCACGGAGAGACCATCATTTTTCTCCCATAGCACGGCAACACATAGCTGAGCAAGATACCCTCCGCTCAACGCTTATCCGCTCTCCGTATCTGTTCAGAGAGAAGCTCTGAATTGCACATTCAGCATAAACTTGTGTGCTGAGAGAGATGGCTTTGGAAAATTGGGCGTTTAAGCGAGTGCAGACGTTGGCAGACAGTGGAATCCAAACGGTTCCACCCTAGTACGTGAGATCAGTGGAGAAAACCCATGAGGACCCTAACAGGTTCCAGGTTCCCATTATCGATTTACAGCTATGATTCACCCCCCAACAACATGATCATTTCTGCAAGAATCAATATGACAGCATCGCTGCACAAATTGCAAGGGCTTCAGAGAATTAACTAAAAAAATACTAGCCCATGACTTTAGTTTTAACTCGATATATAAAAAAGTAAAATAAAATCCGTAATGTAAAGCCAGGGCCATGCTGATGTCTGCATTGTTGCAATTATGGGACTCACTGATATGTATCTGACAACAGCTCCTCGTTAATAAATGAGGATGCTCAAGTTATCAGCATGTGATGTAAAGGCAGATGCTTGCTCGTTCACTGTCTGCAGTGAATATATTTAGTTATCCACCACAAGATTTCCTCTGAGTTTCATCGTTTTAGCTGATGTTGAATGAAATGAAAGGAACATGCAACTTTCTACAGGACTTCCATGGTTTCAAATTTCAATCATGGAAGAAACAGTAGAAGAACCAAGAAAGAAGAGAGGGCCAAAACCTGGAGATGATTGTAGAAGGAGATATCAGTACAAGTTTCCTGAGAATGACATGGTCAAAGTTAGAAGTGTTTTCACAATTTTGTTCTTTAAGCTAATGCTGAAATAATGTACACAGATGCAACAGAGGGAAAGAAAACTGGAGGAAAACTACCCAAACATACAAGTTTTTTAAAAAATTAAATAAAATATTTATTCACTTCGAAGTGTATATAGAAAAATATAGAAAAGAAAACAGAATGAGAATTGAAATGAAATAGATCAGCATACCTTGGCAGAAGAAGTATTGTAGTATGGAGTATCAGCAGAACCAGTGGGAGAACCAACTGACACGGCTTTTTTATTACCAATAGACAGTGATCCAGTTAATCCCACATTGTAAACTTCAATTCCATTTGGCTCAAATAGCCCATAATTATAAGTGTGTGCATTCTCAAGAGTTGCACCTGCTTCATCGGCATCACCGTTTGAAGGCCATCCAGTTTCAGTGACTATGACTTCTATATTAGGATATCCTAGTGCAGATAGTGCAGAATAAACTGCATCAACCTATGCATATAACATGTTCTTATAGACAACATTATTGTTCTGGTCAACGACAGCACTTGCATTTGGTTCGAGTAGTACATAATCCAGGGGTATCTGGCTTGGCTGGGCTTCGTATGGAAAGTATGGATAAGCATTTATGAAGAAAGGAGAACCAATCTGAGACAGGAGAGCCGAAAGCTGTTCCATTAGGCTCTCCAGTCCTGGTTGAAATGAACCAGCAGATGGTGGATATTAAGTCACAAGTACACCAAGAGAATGGAGAGTGCTAATTATAATATCCGTGTCCGCACCAATGCTGACTAAGGCCGAATGAATGTTTTGCATTGCAGGAACTAGGTTTGCCATTAACTGTGTGTCAGTTCCTGTGTAAACCTCGTTCCCTACTGCTATACCTATGATCTTTGTGGCTGGTAAGTAAGTTTGAATGTTTTCATTGACCCATTCAGTGGCTGAGTTTGAATCTGTCAAGTTGCCAATGATATCATTTGCCACTCCAAAAATCAATTATATACCAGTGTTTGCAAATGCTTTCAGGACTGTCGCATTTACAGTGTAGAGTTTTATTCTGCCGATATTTCCGATCTACAAAAGACCCACTACTAGGTTCCGGTGGTGGCAAGTCGTCTGCAACTTGTCCATAGTTGATTCCTGTTGTGGTGGCACTTGTGCTGGACAGAGCATTTGAAAGAGCCAGTCCTGAAAGATTTAACGTAAAGTGTAAGATGCAGTATGTTGATGTAAACAGAAATGAAAGAATTAAGATAATTTCTATAGACTACGACAAATCCCGCTGACAGTGGAGGATATCTCCCATAGACAGATGCTGCCTGTTGTGGCACAGTTTTTATCCTTTCGTTTCCCTGCCTATCAGAAAGACTCTCAGATAATGACATATTGAAGACCTCTGAAACCAGGGGGATAACATGGGTGCCCAGAGTTATGTTTAAACCCTAAACGTGTTTTACCAACTCTGAAAGCCTAAAAAACAATAAAAACAAAAGTTGTAAGGTTTTGATTTAAGGAGTGCTGTGGATGGTAAATATCATGGACTGAAACCATGTTTTCTCTTTTCCTCTTTTCCTCTACCTTTGCATCAATAATAAATACTTTGTAAAGGAGAATCAATAATAAATACTTTATAAAGGAGCAACACTTACAGGAGCCAGTATCTCTTGAAGAAGGCCATCAGTTCAACAAGTGTAAAATGCCTAGATTTGTGAAAACACTCTTCATGGGAATTCATAGCCAACAATCACAATGCGCCAGTGTGAACCTCTTAATCCACTGCACAACAAAATAAGTACCTAAAAACATAGCTGCCTAACCAGCATAGACTTAGAAGTTTGTGACCCTTTCAAACTCAAAAGCTAAGTTTCTCAAACCTTATTTAACATGACAATCTAGAGTTACATCCATGGAAAAGGAAAAGATTTACCTATCGGCCAAATTAACAAGACTTAATTCCAAAGGCATTGAGGATATTTGACCCAATAACCTGAAGCTAAACAAAATATTTAACCACAAAAACTCGACCAACTTTTAAAACTTCATAAGTCTATGCTGGTATCGTGCGGGCATCGTTGAGGCTATGCCTATGCAGGCTAATGAACAGTATTCATGTTTTCCTCTTTCTTGGCTCAATGGATCTTCAAAGGAGCAAAAGAGGGAAGAAGACTGGGATCTCATGGTCTTCCATTGAACAGCAAGGCGCATAAAATTGTCCCAACTTAACAAACCCTGCAAGGTCTCTACAGCAAAATATGCAAATAAAAAGGCTGAAGTCAGAATGAAAAAGAACCGACACTACCCGAATTGCAGAAGATATGCAATCAGTAAAGATGGGCGAGAACATGGGTGCCTAATTACTATAGAGTAATGTTTCAAGCCTAAGCTGCGCCAACGTAAAATAAAAAATTGAAGATTCATTGGGTGTTAGAACTTAGCAGTGCTTTGGAGAGTAAATATTTCGGACTGAAACCATGTCTTTTTTTATCTCTACTTTCATCGAAGAGAAACCTTCTCGAATGGAGCAATACTGTAAGGAGCCATGAGTATCTTTTGTTAAATAAGACCTCCTGCTTCATTACGGAAAATTCTAAGACTCGTGAAGATGGTCTTCACGGGAATTCATGGACAACATTCATGAAGAAGGCAGTCACATTTGATTTTGTCATGAATTTTGAAGTATGGAATAAATCCAAAATATAAAATCTTATGAAATTGTAACAAGAGTAAGTAAATGTGTTTTAGCAATAAGCACCTCTTTGGCAAAGGGGTTTGCAGGTGTCGAGAATCTATTGCCTTGACTGTTGATTGTGGGGTTTGCACTGCCCCCAATTGCGTACATTTCCTAGTGAGTGTAGTCATTGTTTACCACATGGAAGTATCCATGCCTGCACCTGCATTCATTCATCCATTCATTGATATTCATTTGTTGATGAGACAATCACAACCCCTGGAATGGAGGGAAAGGGGGATTTATTTACCTGGGCATTCTCTGCACAAGACCTTCCCCAAAATGATTAAATGCAATCGTGACCTGCATGTTAACATTGGGAGTATAGCTATCACTGTGACCCAACAACATCACCTGCAATGTTCACACAAAAACAGAGCAACTGTCATAATTGTTCCAAGAGATTACAATAAGAGTTGGAATGAAGTGAAAATTTTGCACATATAAGCTAGCTACATTTTCTTTTCTCAGGGTTTAACTACAGTCTACTTTAGAGTCCTATTCAAACTCCTTAATGTAACTACCTCATTGTGGTGAGTGAAATGGCTGTTTGAAACCGTAATAGCAGTGGATCCCATGATGGCATCAATGAGACCATCAGCACAGTTGGACAAGGAGACATGGTCCACCCAAATGTGGCTTCCTCCAAAGATGGAGATTCCATCTCCATCGCAGATGGTTCTCCACCCATAATGCGTGGGAGAGTCCCTTACCATAGCATTTCTTGCAGGCTTACAATCATGAACGTGAATGCCATGTATAATGATGTTAGTCACATACTGAACAGTGATGCAGGGCCCGTTTGCAATGTGGACATTGACGCCTTTTCCGTTAATTGTCTTGAAACTGTTCATGATCAGCTCCTCCTTCAGTGTGATCACCATATCTCTCTCGAAGATGATCCAGAGAGGCTCTGTTTAAATCACGGCATGACGCAGAGTGCCTGGTCTCGCATTCACAGCATCGTAGTCGTTGGGATCCGTGACCCGGTAAAACCTCCAAATGGGGGTTTGTTTAAAAAGAAAGGGGATTGCATCTGATCTATATAATCCAATGGGGCTTTGATGAAAATAGTTCAAGCCAAAGTATGTCGAAAGAAATGGTGGGTACCTGGTTTTTCTGGTTTTCCCTCGACCCACTTCGTGACAGTATAATGAACCTTCTCGCGCGAATGGCATCAGATTTGTAGGGCTCCTTCAGGCAACCTCTGAGCATGGAAGCACATACGTTGGCATAAGCAAAGTAGGTCATTCCCGCTGTCCTCCAGAAGGGGGCTGCTGCCGTCGCCGCCGTAAATTGAAGAATAACCTTTTAACACACAGTGCCCTGATGAAATTATTCGACCCGGTGCCAAATGAAACGCCAAACCCAAACCCTTTGGGCAATCTCTTTCAATCAACGGCTAAAATTGTTGCAATCGTCTAACACATAATCCTGTGGCTTACAAGATGACAGGTAAGCAGAGAGGAGAGTTGATTTCAGATGGAAACGCCTTAGGACTATTAACTAATCAATTTTCAAGGGATCTGAGAGATATGTGATGGAAAGAAGTAGGAAAATGATATGTTTTAGGAGGAAAAAGGAGGTTATGGGATGGTACCAACAGTCGCCTAGCTGTCTTGGCCAGGAATGGCTATGTGGCCCGAAATCATTATAAAATATTAATTTCCTCATTCAAGGGAGGGACATTACAGGATAACAAATTAGTCAACAACCAAATGAACAATGTTAACAAAATATTTTCATGTCCATCCCTGTTATCACTTCTTCTTTAGGTTGTAGTTTTCTCACGGTATGGCCTCTTGTGTTTGTTAGTCGACTCCTGTAATTTCTGCCTTTACTACTTGAACCATTCACCCTTCAAAGTTGGGAGTGGGCACTATCAGTTTCATGCCATAGTATTGAAGTAGAGGACCCCTAGGTGGTACTTTGTCTTCCCTCTATATGGGGCCACCATGCTAGATAATCAATTCTCCCTGAGCTACGAAGTCCTTGTTTACTTCTGCCAGCGTTGACCTTGGTTCGGTGTCACAGAGGGCCTTTCTAGATCAGCCCATGTTGGGTTTGAATGCTCCATCTTCCTTATTAAATGCCACAGCTGTCGACCCATCCACCTTCAAATCCATGTACCATAATATCGGGTCTTTACAACAGTGGGGCTTTTACTCTGGAAGGCGCTACAAAATGACGATCTTCAATGCTCCTTGGCCCCCTTTGGTTTAGCCTCTGCCTACATTTCTTCTTATACGACCCGGGGGCTTTTACCAGGTGCTTAGTCCCCGGGCGCTAGGGCCTTTGGTGGGAGAGAGTGTGAGGATGAGTGTTTTCAAAGGGGGGCATGAGTGGTAAGTGGCAAGTGAGGGGGGAAGTGCGAAATGATTTGAGAAGGACACGTAGCAGTGGGGCTCGGTGAGGAAACCGCTTTTTCAGACCCCCCCCCCCCCCTCGCCAATAAAGGGAAACATGGCAGGGGGGCTGAAAAGGATTGGGAGCCATTGATATGGCGAAGTTAATCTAGGCCGCTAGGAGATGGGGGGTGTTTATTTGATGGCAGAGGAGGGACCTCGGGAAATTGATGACATCATAAGTTCCAGGTGGCATCTCCTGAGTGGTGACATCTATCACCTAGATATGGCCCTATAGTACCCCTAAAAATGTCGAATCTCCATGCCATGTGTCCTCCGTACTGCAACATCATGCTGGCATTAGCTTCCATGTGTATTCATTTGGACCAATGATATTACGCCACATGGCCTCCTTGGAGGAGAGAGAAAAAGTGTGCCTGCCTCTAGTTTTACAGCTGATTTCCTTTGTAAATCTGCGTCGACCCTCCCCTGCTGCTTTAATACTATCAGCATATTCCCCCGCAATTCCTTAAGAATGGCATGTTGAACCTGTTGATCGCTGATTTGCCGATTTTTTGATATCAATGCTCTACCCCTTTGTACCACACTTTGAAATCCCGTCGTGTTATCGAGAAATCTAGTGTCCATGCAGAGCTGCTAGTCCCACTAAGACAGGTAGCTATCTTAGAAACAAACAAACTAAAGTTACTTTCATTTTCCTTTATGAGAAGTAGATAGGAGAGGAACAAAAGATACAACCTCAATCTTTTGCTTGGTCCTTCTGTTCCTTCTCCCCTTGACAGATTCTTGCCACTCCTTCCTTGCTTACCCTACTTCAAAGAGTACCTGTAAAGTCAGTAGCATAATACTTCAAAGTACTGGGATCTACAATCATAAACATATAGGACAAAAATATATTGACCACACAATGCTATTCATCAAACATACAAGAATGTGGAGGAAAACTTGAATAGATTTATTATAGAAAGAGTAGAAGAGGATTAAAACCCATGATCTACCCAGCATCATCCTCCAACATGAAAGCCCTTATTCCACCTGCATGAAGAGCTTAGATCACCCAACACTATGATGCTCCACCAGGAAACAAAAACACTTCCTTACAAGATACAAAATTCCAGCCTCTGGATCTCTGGGATGGAGGGATCCATATATAGATGTTTGTAGGGGGGGGAGTTAGCCTTCTGGAATTCATTAGTGTCCTCTCTCTGATAGTTCTTGGTTCCACTTGGAGATTGATGATCTCTTACTCATCCCTGGGTGAATTCAGAGAGGCAAGTGTCACAGGAGAAGTTTCTGGAAGATTTCATGATCATCCACCTTGCAAACTGTCTCTGCCATTTGTCTACTCTCACCCATCCCGCCCTACAAAAGGTCTCTTCAATATGCATCACACTTTTTGCATGTGGCAGGTGAGATGCATCGCATCCTTAGCACTGGGCAGTCTGTATGGTCCAGTTTTGACCAATTCTAAGCAGTTTTCCATGGAGAACTTCTGGGAGATGATGTAATCAGCTGAACTTGTTACTTTAGGGTGTGAGACAACACTTTTAGGAACTCAGAAGCCCTTGGTTTATGGACATATATGATTGGGGTTGCAGTGCCCAAATATGTATATAACAGTTGCCCCCTAAAGCATGAGGTCGTAAATCTTTTGATGTCAGGTGAAATGCTTTATCATGAGGATCCGAGGTTTTTTCAAACTGGAAGGCGACTTGTAATAAGATACAATACAATACATTATCTTCATAATATTTTCATGATCTAGCTGAGGTGGGCATTCCCATGCTCAGCTTTATAAATTCATTTTCATGTACACAGGACAGATAACCGTCTATATAGCAGACTGATGATTTTGATAGAGTCATCATCCTTTGATTTGGATTATCATCTGTGCAGCAATGATGTACATTTGATGTCTTTATTTTCCTGAATATATCGCAGCTCGGATGGATGAAACTAGATCCAGGGTCTTCAAACTCGTTCAATCTTCGCCCGAAGTACAAGTCGATCCATGTGAAAAAATGTTCTGGAGTCGAACATGGAAAGACATCGCCTAATTACCAGCCAATGATGTAAGTTGTTAACAGGCGCGAGAGGAATCACCGATAATGATGATGACCCTCAAGGTACGATAGTACAATTCGCGTGGTGTGAAAATGGGACTTGGCGTCGAACACCACGCAAAGTATTTCAGTCGAAGGCCATTGATGTAAGCCTGTTGCTGGAAGTGAGAAACTTTCCATTGAGGCATGCAAGCTTCAAAGTACTGAAAGGGTTGTTCCTAGGTCAACTTCTTGGATAATGAGCTGTCGTCAACAAGAAGTGACCTGCTGTAGGAGGGCCTTAATGAATCCCACATCTATGACACAAAATGGAGCAAATGATTTTGTGGAGGTGAAAATGATCTGATGATACAAGGTTCAAGGTGGTAGTCATGAAAGAATGAAGGGTGAAGGTATTGCAGTGGATGAGACACAAGTTTGGTTGTTGAATTCTCTGAGCGACTTATCTTAAGCATATCGGTGACACTAAAATGGATTGGTAGCGTTAACCCCAAAAATGGATGGTACGGTGGAGCAATGGTAATATGACCGGTGAACGGAATAACCCAACCTGACTTAATCATGGTGATGGAGTGAAAGTGTCATGTTCAAGAGAAACTTGCTACCAATAAAGTTTCTTCAAGTTTTCTTGCCAATTTTTGCCCAGTCATTGCTGACCAGTACCTCTTTATTTTTGTCAAGCTTGAGGAGGATAACATATGCTTGTTCTATAATTTGCCCTTCGGGCCAACTCGTCTCTATGTTTTAATGAGCCTAGCGACAGTGAAACTCGTTCTTGTCTACATGGACAAGTTTGTCGCTATTGGTTTTAACGAGTTTAACGACAAAGAAAACTTGGTCCTTTTCAATTTTAGAGAGTTTGAAAAGGGACGGAAAGGAAACTCGAGTGATCCTTTTTCATCATATAATCCCTTAAGTCTGAAAAAGTATAAAATAATACAAAAGGGATGAATTTTCGATAGTTTTAACGAGCCGAATAAGACAAGCGCTCAATATTTTTGTGTAATAATCCCTCAGGTCCAAAAAGATTAAAATATAGAGGAGGGATAGCACTTCTGATAGCTTTAAAGAGCTGGAGAGGCCAATTGCTCGGAAATCTTTTCATATTTTATGAGTCAGATGAAAAGAGCTTAAAGGAGACTCATTTTTGAGGAACGAGTGATATTTTCGAGTAGTAGCTGGTTTTAGGTAAGGTTTGGAATCTTCCAATCATGGTAGTGTTACAAGGATGGCTAATAGAATCACTCGTCGCAGTTGTTCCTCAAAAGGGTAAGCAATCAAATGGAGGCATATGATCGGCTAAAACAGAGTGGAGGTGATGGTAAGAACACAACCAAGGCTCAAAAGCTGATGATAATGCATTCACAATGGTTATTTATCAGAGATTGGTTCATTTTTTAATGAGCTTAAACTTTGGCGGAACATATGTTCATTGCTTAGGCTTAATTTTTAACAAGCTTGAACTTTGCGTAGAACTATTCGTGCCAGTCGTATAATAAGGATGTCTCACCGATAGGTTCAATTTTTAAGGAGCTTGCACCATTCGAAACTTTGCTTTGTATCCTTTCTTTATGTAAGCTAAGAACGACCAATCCTACGAGTTTAAAGGGTTGAGAATCTACAAACTAAGAAAATAAATGGTCACTTTTCACTTCCATGCAAAAGGGTTTGCATGCTCCCAGGTATAATGAAGTAGAGTGTCCAGGTTACCCTTCAATTTGCAAACAAAGCACTTGCTCTGTCAGGAAAGGCATACCTTTTAACATACAAAGTAGAGTTTCCAAGTTACCCTTCAATTTGCAAACAAAGCATTTGCTCTGTCAAGAAAGGCATACCTTTTGATGGAGGTACCTTATTCCAGTCTAATCCCATTTTCCTAATATGGACGGGTGTGTCAGACTAGTCATATTCCTACGCGGAAACCCACCTTAAACCTGGGGTTCTTCTGCCGAAGCAAACCAGGGTGCATGCCCCCTGGGTTTCATTCATATTCACCGAATTACTCACGCTCATCAGGTGGACGGACTAGATATTGATGAGACATTCCTTGCATGAAAAGACGAGTTAGGGATGGCATTTGACTATTAGCTATGTGTGAGTCGGGGAATGAAAGATGGTCTACAAGCTGGACCACTCTACCTTCATGCAGAAAACACATTACTCGAAAGAGTGAGGAGACAATGGCTCCCATGCTATAAATGTAGTCACGCCCAAGGAGTAGATTGTAATGTAGAGGTCCTTGGACTACCATTACGTTCAGATAAACAATTTTCCCTCTCAAAGTTATAGGCAAATTTGGAAAGATCCCTAATGGTTGACTGGTTCCTTTGTTGAAGCCTCTCAGATTTCGCATCTCAGGGAGAAGCGATGGCGAACCAATCGCTTTCCAAGCAATTGAGGAAAGGATACTCACAGAAGCCCCTTCATCTATGATAGTACCGACCATGACCATTATGTAAGCTTGTACAAAGATTCAGAATGGTACATTAGATGGTAAACGGGGTCTGCCTAGTAGATTCTAGTCGAAGGAAACAACTAGGTTGCTTAGAGGTGGGACCGAATAAACGGCCGGATACGACGCTGATGAACTTCCTTCCTGTGGTAAAGGAACAGGTAGATTGCCCCCATGTTCATCGGAGTCTGTGTTTATGAAAAGAATTTGAACGGTGTCGTTCTCATTCTCTTCGGTGACTATATCATCTGAAGATGGACCTTCCGAAGACAAGACTGGGTCGACTGCCATCTCAACCTGATGATTTTGGTACGGTGTGGACTTAGAGGGTTTATCTTCAATGATAGATTCTTCGATCGACCACAAAGGTGTGTCAGTCAGATTTTCAAGAGTGATGGACTCGGCAAGAGTTTCTTGTATCCAAGAGGAAGCCGTAGCGGTGAAGCGGGACGATTATCCAAGACTCTTTTAGCTTCGTCCAGGAAGGGACAATGGTGGATGGCATGATCACCTTCACACAGCCTACAAGGAAATTTATATTTTCCTTTCTGCCCAGACACTTCGTTTTCACTAGTTGATGGTGTACTCTCAACATGATCGTCAGAGGTTGACAACACTAGATTGTGCAAATGAGGAGACCAGTCCCTTTAGATCCGAGGGATGCAAGGACAATCTCGATGATAGTGGTCTCCTTTGCAAATGAAACATAGAGATTTAGGTTTGGACAGTGCAGTGTGTGGATTTTCACTAGATGATGCATGGTTGCCCCTTTTTGCCTTTGGCTCCTTCTTCTTCTTCTCCTTCTCCTTCCCTTTCTTCTTCTTCTCAGTTACTTGGCTTTTAGCTTTACCAGTTTCACCAAGCGAAGAGGAAGGAGGGGAGGGAGAAACAAACGTAGCAGAAGGTTGGGGGGTAACTCTAGTATCATCTAGTTGCTGATTTGATTACTCAGGAATCATGGTGCTTTGAACGACAAAGGTCGAG
>APFE030771059.1:0-10027 GCA_000404065.3 Pinus taeda
CCCGCTACACCTCTACCTCCTCCCCCTCGTCCTCCTCCTCCTCCACCTCCTCTGGCATCACCTACACCCCCACTTCCTCCTCCTCCACCTCTACCTCCTTCTACACAACCTCCTTATCTTCCACCTCCCCCACCTTCTCCTCTGCCAGCTCCTCCTTCTCCACCTCCGCTTCCTCCCCCTCCTCATCCTTCGCCTCCTCTTCCTTCCCCATCTCCGCAACCTCGTCCTCCTCCATCTCCACCTCCACATTCTCCTCCTCCCCCTTTTCCTCCTCTTCCACCTCCAGCTCCTCTTCCACCACCATGACCACCTCCTCCACCTACACCTCTACTACTACTGCCATTGCAACCTTCTCCTCCACTGCCACGGCCACCTCCTCCTCCATCGCCACCTCCACCTCTGCCCCCTCCTCTTCCACCTCCTTCGTCACCTCTGCCTCCACCTCCTCCACCACCTACACCTCTCCTCCACCTCTCATCTTCCTCCTCCTCCTCCTCCTCTTCCACCTCAACCTCCACCTCCACCTCTTCCTCCACCACCACCTCTTCCGCCTCCACCTCCACCCCCTTCTCCTCCTCCACGTCCTCCTCCTGTACCCAATCAAGAGTACATTTCATGTTTTAAACATTACAAATAATATTGTGAATACATAGACACACACAATAAAGAGTACATTTCAAGTTTTAAACATTACAAACAATATTGTGAATACATAGACACACACAATCAAGAGTACATTTCATGTTTTAAACATTACAAACTATATTGTGAATACATAGAAACACACAATCAAGAGTACATTTCAAGTTTTAAACATTACAAACAATATTATGAATACATAAACAATACAAGCATACAATAAATACACAAACATAACAAGCATTACAAATACACAAATATCCAAACATCAAAAGCATCGCAAATACACAAGCATACACACATGACATCAGAGTTCTTATTGCACACACAAAATTATAAATACATACAAGCATTGCATCATTGCATCAAGTTTTCTTATTACACACACAAAACTATAAATAGATACAAACATTGCATATCAAATTTTTTATCATCATACATAGAAAATTGTATATATCCAAACATATAAAATTAATGTAGCACTAAATCAAAGCATATGCTAAAGAAAATTCACACACATTTCAGACATGTCATCCACATTCATTGTAAATGCTAACTATGTAAGTGAAGCCCAACAACAAATATTGTCATACAAAATCACTACACATCAAATAATGAACTTCACAAAAATCATCGTAAACACACAAAGATACAAACATTACATATCAAATTTTGGTCATCACCCACAAAAATGTTTTGAATACACAAACATAATATAAAGACCAAGCATTAACAAAGAAAACTCTTACACATTTGAAAGTATAGATGAGCATGTCACACATTCGTTGTAAACACAATCATATAAATGAACCTCAAACAACAATCATTGCACAAAAATCTGCATTTAAATTCATCATCACAAAGTAATAGAAAAATACATCAATCAATGTATACAATCAAAACATCACACAAAAAATCAATCACTCAATATGCATACAATAATTTTGCAATTACCACACACCAATCAATTTATACAATAAAGACATAGAATTTCATCATACACAACTTGAACCGCTAAACAAGCATACAAAAATTGTGCAGTTATCACAAAAACTCATGGTTGGAAAAATATTATACTGATTAAATCAAATGCATTTACATAACTTCAAGTTCATTCAATATTTTAAAATTTTAATTAACATGTTCTAATTTATATTGATGTATTATTTCATACTTTTAAACTAATTATATCTAATTCTAAAATAAATAAATAAAAGCAAATGAAAAAGTAAGGTGCAGAGAGGGACACATACCCTTGAGGATAGCCATGGTCCATCCTCAAGAGCAATGAGAAAGGGCTTTTAGCCCCTTCAAAAAAATAATAATTTTTATTGTTATGATATTTTTAAAGTAATTACATAATAAGAAAAATAAATGGAGGTTAGTTTAATTTGGGTCATAATAACATAATGAATTCAAATATTCTATCATGACATGTAGATATTGATATTTCATCTAGCCGAGCATGTTTGTATATTCTTCATGTCCTTATCATCTGCAAAAAAAAAACAAAAATTGTTAAAATTTAGTGGTCATCTATATGAGTAGCAAAAAACTTTTCGAATTAAATTTAATAAAGTAACTAACCTAATTTGATAATTGGAAGATTATGGAAGATGTAATATACTCCATAATGAGAGAGCTAAAGCCAAAGTTGGAGCCCACACTTTCACTAAAACCCAAAGAAACATGGTAATGAATATGAAGCTTTAAATTTACCTTTGCACCATTTACACTAGGTTGTCTTGATCTTTTTCTACAATAGTGATATGCCCATGCAATACAATTTGCACCATTTACACTAGGTTGTCTGGATCCTTTTCTACAATAGTGATATGCCCATGCAATACAAGTCATCATAGTCCCATATAGCCTACAACCCATTGCACATATTCATCAAATTAAAATATAATATATAATCAATTAATTGTGAACTGGAGTTGGACCATTTTGGAAGTTTAGAGGAAGAAAATAGTTATTTTTTCTCACTGATAAAAGATAAAAGAAAGTGAAAATACAGCAATACATAAGTTTATTATCACAGTAATCACAACTATCACATTATAAATAAATGGTGATAGAAAAAAATAAAGAAATTCAAAGAATCTAAAGTTTTTTCCATTAAATATGTAATTCTGATAAAATCCCTTATCTTTCACAATGCAATCAGTTGAGGATGACTTTATAACAAGTAGCAATGCTTACCTCTCACCGATGTATCTACGGTTAAACCGGTTGCCCTTTTCTCCAGCGAGCCCCAGGCTATCCGTCGTGCGTTCCAACAACATTATACGAAGGTGTAATTACCCCCTCCAAACTGGTAAAGGAAAAGGCAAACATTAACAAAAAATAATGAAAAGCTAGGGCTGAATAGCATATACCAGAATGGTGTACACTCATAGGCATTATACCTAAATAGTGTATACCAGAATAGTCTATACTCATAGGGGTGGTAAATGTTTTATAGTCTCAATTATCTAGCTAGCTAGCTGTACAAAATTCATTCATATTTCTGGCTCAGCATCAAAATTATCTTGCTGTACAGAATTCACTCATATTTCGCTCTCAGCATCACAATTATCTATCTCGGTGTACAGAATTCATTCATATTTCTCTCTCAGCGTCACAATTATCTATCTAGCTGTACATAATTCATATCTCTCTTTCAGCATCACATATCTCTCTTGCATGTTTTTTATGAGTATTTTATAATATATCACAATTGAGCATGATGAAAAACAATATCTCAAACCAGGAAAATGGAAAAACTGCCCGTACGTCCACTCAGCAGTTTGCATGCACATATATCTATGAGTTTGAAGGGATCAGGGCAAGGAAATGAGACAGAACCAATCCAAGTCATCATACAAACTCATTGGGTATATTCATCAAATTAGACAGGGAGTTTGACAATTTTTCACAGAGATACATAAATTTATTATCAGAATGATATCACTATAAATTATTTATAAATGAATTATATTATCTTAAATTTACATTTACAATTTATAATGGATCTACATCTAGAACCTTTCTATTATATTAAATAGAAATTTATCCTGGTTTTGTACATAATTTTCCTCTGTGAATCTCAGTCTTTTTTGGATCAATGAAAAGCAGAAAAAAAAAATCTCAACATTCTCTTCATCACACATCCATTTCTTTCTTTCTGATAAAAATAAATAAAATCCCCTGTTCTCCAGAGTGCAATCCGCAATGACTTTATAACACCCACCGAAATTTACATAGTCAGTCAAGAAAATGAAAATGCTTACCTCCCAGGGATGAATCACATTGATTGATAGATATCATATATTTGCAATGCTTAAGGCGTTGCTCAATCCCTTTTTCCCTGCCCCTGCCCCTGCCCTTAGATTCAAGGAATAATGGCCGCTGCATTGGGAGACAATGTGTGAAAAAATGATCGGATCGGTCAACCGACCATAAGTTCACTACTCGATACCGGCCTCTCATTGTGCAACTGATTCTGGACCAAACACCGGCCTCTCACTATGCACCGTATACGGTGAGGTAATTATGCCCTTCAGGCTCTCGCTAAGGGAATTAGGGTCGTTGTTAACTCCATCTTTAAAGCAGGCTCTCAGGAATTTCTCCTCCACAAAAATGCTCCCAGTGCCTTCGACGCCGGCCATATTCAACAGTGATATTGGCAGGTTCAATTTCTCTCGCTTTCTGTGCAACGAGGGATCTATGGTGCCGCCTTAACATGGGTGCAAAGGATCTGATTTAAAAAACCACCTCAGCCTCTCGCTTTCTGTGCAACGAGGGATCTATGGTGCCGCCTTAACATGGGTGCAGAGGATCTGATTTTAAAAACCACCTCAGCCTGGATTCATAGGATTTAATTTAAAAAACTAATAAACCACGATGATCTAATTAAAAAAACCAAGGAAGCGCCTCAGCATGGATTCAGAGTATTAAATTTAAAAAACCAAGAAATCGTCTAAAAATGGAGAGGGTCTAATTAAATAAACCAAGAAAGCGCCTCAGCATGGATTCATTAAAAAAACCAAGAAGGATTTAATTTTAAAAACCAAGAAATCGTCTAACCTTGAGAGGATCTAATTAAAATAACCAAGAAAGCGCCTAACCATGGATGCAGACGATCTAATTAAAAAACCCAAGAAAGCCCCTCAGCATGGATTCAGAGGATTTAATTTAAAATACCAAGAAATCGTCTAACCATGGATGCAGAAGATCTTATTTATAGAAACCAAGAAACTGCAGGTTCCGAGATCTAATTTATAGGAATCGAGCTATGGTAATGAAATTTCTAAAATCAAATCGATTCGTCTCTCTCATTCTCCTAATCTTATTTGCAACCCATAATTAGAGTCATCAATACAAAGAGTTGGAAAATACCTGTGATCGAGCCGGATGCCTCATTTAGCCATTGGAAAATACCTGTGATCGAGCCGGATGCAACCCATAATTAGAGTCATAATTTACCTGTGATCGAGCCGGATGCCTCATTTAACTGGGCAGAGCTTTCCTGATTCAACCATTCATGCCATACCTGCCTCTGCCTCTCAAAAAAATACCTGCCTCTGCCTCTCAAAAATATACACGCACACCTCTGCCTCCACCTTTCAAAGAATACAAGATCTGCCTTTGCCTCTGCCTCTGCTTCTCAAATAATACAAACTCTGCCTCCCAAAGAATACAAGCAAGCCTCTGCCTCCACCTCTCAGAGAATACAAGCACACCAGGCATACAGACACACCAAACAGATGACAGCAACAGAGACATAACAACATAGACCAGACCGCATTCATGCACACACAACATGGAGCTCCAAACATACAGACGCACGAGACTAGACCACATAATGCAGGAAACTCGGAGAGGAGAAACTCTGAGAGGAGTAGGAGAGGCACAACAATGCCAATGCCAATATGAATTCAAAGATTGAATCGAATTAAAGCAACCAAGGTTCTTGACCGTTGAGATAACTCGTTTAATAAGCAGCGCTAATTATCTATCGAACCAAGATTCTTGACCATTGAGGTAACTTGTTTGATAAGCAGCGCTAATTATCTCTCGAACCCAGATTCTTGACCATTGAGGTAACCTGTTTGATAAACAGCGCCAATTATCTCTCGATCGAACCAAGATTCTTGACCATTGAGGTAACTTGTTCGATAAGCAGCGGCAATTTTATCTCGAACTTTGCTTTCACAGATTGTCAAGTTTATTAAGAGTATTAGTTTCACCCCGTGGCACAATGTCAACATAAGGACTCTTCCATCGAGCCAACTGGGATAATGTTTACAAATAAACCTCTTATGTTCATTTGTTCCATCCTAAAGTTCGGTGTTAAATGCAGCTAATCACACCTACATTTCATTTCCTGCGAGTTGTGCCAATGATTTCATTTCGATTATGTTTTTGTTATAATTAGAACATATAATAGCTATAATGGAGTTACAATGTGTTATAATGATTCTATTACTCATTCAATAACATAACTAATTCATATCTTGTGGTAGGACTTAGGCAAAATCAATGGCACAAAGGAGGGAGCGTAAAAAAATAAATTAGTTTTAAAAGCTTGCAATCATATGTGATAAATGAATATGCTTTCACAGACTGTCAATTTTACCTCGTCTTCTTCTGTTAACATACAAATTTTAGAAATGTATAGATGCTTCCGCCTCTTTTTCCATTAACATAAAAATAGAAAAAGATATACCTTCCTTTAACATAAAAATAGAAAAAGATATACCTTCTATAAAAAAGAAAAAGAGGTACCTGATTCTCTGTACTCATCCGTTTTCTTTGGCTTTTCCAGATCAACTAATATACTTTAGCGCACGTGTTTCACTCCCATTTTTTAACTCTCGGCTTTCACTCCGACTTTTTAGGCATTTCTGGCGAAGTCTTCCATTATAATTATTTCTATTTTACGGAGTTCTCACTCCCACTTCTTCCAACGGAAAAGCTTTTTCAGCGCACTCATTTTTCCTAATAACGATTAATTATTTCAAAAGGAACTTACTATTTGTGTTCATGTCGTTTTCTAAGTGAATAAATTAGGTAACCAGTTAATTTCTTACCCATTTGAATTTCCATTATTTTTGGAGTTATTTGTTTTTTAATTATTATTATTAATATGGTTTGGTAAGATTTTTAAAACCCTATAAGTAAAAGTAAGAATTTAAAAATTAAAATACATTTCAAAAATAATAATTCATAAATTAAAATGGATTTTAAAAAAATGCATGAAAAGTTAAAACAAAAAATCAGAAAACATAAAAATGTATTAAAACTTTATATATTAAAAAAATGATTTTAATTTAAAACAAGAGACAAAAAGATGGTAATTTTGTTTATATTTCATACCCAATTGTCAACAAGTTGAGTGAAACAAGTTGAATGAGAAGGTTTACATAATTTTATGATAACATTTTATCTTCAATCAACATAATGATGGTATATTCATAAAAATAGGGAATTGAAAGCATTGCATTTCAATTTTACATCTTAGCTATGGTAGAATTTAAAAATATGTATAAATATCTTATATTAATAAGATGATATTTTTTTTTTACATTTCAATTATTTTTTTAACAAAATCAAAATTTTGATATGATTTTTTTATCATAAAAATGATAAATGAAATATATACTTAACCTTGAATAGTGAATTATTATTTATAGTTTTATGAATTTAAATTTACTTATATTTAGTTCCTTTTATACACAAAAATCATAATAAAAAAAATATTTATAACATAAAATTAAATCTTAGTGCTTTTATGTTACATAAAAAAAAAATTGCTGCTGCTTTTATATTACATAAAATATTTTTTGTTACCTAATCATATAGGAAAATAATTAAAATTTAAGATGTAATATTTAAAGAAATATTAGCAACAATAAACAAATATTTTTATGATAATTATAAATAAAGTATGAAACCTTATTAACTAGCATCAATGTAATTACAGGTGATGTGTCTTTCTATGAATAATGATGAGTAAATTTGAATTAAGAGATAGTGAACTTATGGTCGGTTGCCCGATTCGTTGTGTTTTGTGTTTGAATGTTACTTATATTTATAGATTGTTGTTTGTTTTATTTCTTAAAGATTTTATATAATTAATTTATTGATTTTAAATAGTACTAGAGATTCAGAATAAATATTGATTTTTTGTGATTTCTTAATAGTTTTACATATTATTTATATAAAATTTACATTTTTTTATAAATTAAATTGTTGTTCTCATAATTACTAATTTATATGGCATTTTCTTTTTACATATTATTTGTTACATTACCATGTATATATCTCAATTATCACGGTAAATAATGAATCAATAAGTATTTTAAATAAAGAGAATGAAATGATATACAATTTTAATTTATTTTTTTTAGTTTTCTGAGGAGGAGGAAAGAATGACTCAATAAGTATTCTAAATAAAGAGGATGAAATCATATGCAATTTTAATTTTGTTTCTAAGTTTTCAACAAAGGAAGAGGAGGAAGTCATGGTGGATGAGGAGGAGGAGGTAAAGCCATCTGGTATAGGTAAACCCATCTAGTATAGGAGTTTTTGTTTGAACATTTAAATGGCTACTAGTTCCATGTCTTGAATTGATATCTGCATGAGAAAGGCTTTGTTGTGCTTCTAAGTAATCAAACTGGGGATGTTCTATGTAATTCTTTCAATAGAATCCCTTAAATACCTTTTTGTTTTAGTGAGAAAAATATTAGTAGTAATTTGTCAATTCCTTTTCAATGTTAGCATCTCACTATAACTTCAAGACCTAATTGTGTTTTAGGGTTGAAACTGTGTTATGATGTTGATGTTAAAACATGGATAAATGGAATAATTTTATTTTCTTCTCTCATTCATTTAGCTATCAATATTTTACTTATTTTTCATAACATCCCCAATACTCACAAACACAATAACGCCTACTTCACATGTATTCCTAAGGAAGACATGACAAAGAATGTAAAATCTCATATTCTAGGAGAAATCTAGTTATGGTGAAGGTGGAAAGATCCTTTATAACATCCTTTTGGCCCATGAATTGATTCAATCTATAAAGATTTCAAAATTTGAGTATGGACATTAAGCTTGACATGCCCAATTATTTTGATATACTCAACTAGCAATACATCTATCACATCCTATTCACCTTTGGGTTTTCTGAAAAATAGATAAATTAGATTATCTCTCTTATTTCCAAAGCTTTCTTCTTGATTCTCATTAATAGACCACCCTCCTCAACATTTAGTCCACCTTGTGGAATTAGACAAGGAGACCCATTATCCTACTTCTTCTTATTAATGGGAAAAAGGAATGAGTTGAGCTATTAAGGTTATGGTACCCTCAAACAAAACTAGGGGTATGGAACTTCACGGGGATGATCAAATTGCATTTTATCAACAATTTGTAGATGAAACTCTTCTTATGTTTGCACCAATAGTAGGAGAAGCTCATGCTTCCAAATAGGTACTAGAATACCTTATGGTAGCTTTGGGCACAAGTATAATTCATGGTAAATTGCATATATTCTTCTTCAATGTTCCTATTGCTATTCAATTACATATTTCCAAAATTCTAGGATACCAATGGAATTACCTTCAATGTAAATACATGGGTTCTCTAAGTGTTACAAAGGCCCTTTGGCGTGCCTTGTGGGAGTATCTTCACCTTTACTTAGTTTCTTTTACATGATGGTTGTGATGGTCACAAAAGGATTGTAAGCTAAATTAGTGATATTATAGTTAGAATCAAGGTTATGAAGCTAATGAAGCTTTGAGATAACGAGCAATATTTTTCCATTTAAAGCATTGAGAATGTATTAGTTGAAGCATGAAAAATTATATTAGATAAAGCTATTTATTAACATATAAAAATCTTTATATTTTGATTAACCATACATTCACTATAATAAATGACAATAATTTGCTCACAAAAAATATTATAATCAATTAGAAATAACTAAATAATAGACAAGAAACAACTGCTACAATGATTATTCCTTGTCAAAGTATGTAAAATTTTAAATATAATTTATATGTTTATCTTAATAATATAAAATTTCAAATTAAAAGAAATAAAAATGAAATAAATAATGATATAAAAAAACAAATTTGAGATAAATTATTTAATTGATGTGGATTTTATTCTTTTAGAATTAGAAGGTCAAAATTTTCAGCATTGTCAGTTATATATATAGTATTGAATATGTATATTATTTAGATATGTGATTAGTATATTTAATATAAAGCCTAAAAATATAATGTGTTCCTTACTTACTTTGTTACATTAATTTTTAATAACTAACTTGCAAAATTGTTAATCTCAAATGGATAATTAAGTTACTAATATCACAAGGATGGTTAACCAATTT